>JABSTR010001467.1:0-72033 GCA_013339765.2 Haemaphysalis longicornis | reverse complement strand
ATCCAATGGCAGTCTAATAGCGACGCTGTAGTGGTGGTGGTGGTGGTACCAGTGAAATGGCTCGTACCCACTCAGCGGGATTGGACGGGAAATGGGCGCCTTAACCGAAGAAATTATGTAATTTTTGTACGGAAAGAAAAATTTAAATATTAGAATAGATTAGCAGTAGATGACCAGATGAAAAAGCCCACGAGAGACAATGTCCTCTTCGTAAAGCCGGGGTTGTGTGCGCACACACCCGCTCTCGCGCGGATGAAGGGATATTGACGGCACCGGCCCTCTGCGGCGCCCTCGAATGACTAGTGTGGCAATATGTGGCAGATGATGAATCTTGAGGCCTGCGAGATGATGAATGTTTGCGGATAAAGCGAAGGATATAATCATCCGTTAATATCCGCGTGCGCGACTAAACGCTTCTTTGAAACGTCGTCATATGACACAGGGAGCCAGCATAATCTAGCATAAAAGTGAAGTGAAGAGGGACTTGTCAGATACCACACTCTTCCAACGACACACCTTTAGTATACCTCAAAAAATAGGTCCGCCAAGTGATAAGCTGCACGCAAAGTCGAAAACAAAATAAAAGTAACGCGCAGCTTGTGTGAGTGATTACTAAACGGCCATTCCTTAATTTCGCACTGCAATTTGCACACACGGATAGTTAAGCGTCCCCTCCCACCCCCACCCGGGTCTTGGAAATATCAATGCATTTCGAATCGGTTCGTCTATTGAGTCCTACCTTGCTCAAGTTAAGACGAACGTCTCTAGATTTCCCGTAGCTGCACTGGGTTTTGTCATTCCCGTTCCAGTTTATTATATTGCTTCCGGGCTTGCAGACCATTTATTTTCCGTGGTTTCACTAACTCTCCTTGGCCCTGGCTATCAGGCCAGGGCGGGTGGGCACTATTTTAACGAACCACAGAGTTGGAACTATACTTAACATGTACGCGTGGACTCTATTCCCATCAAAGGCACAAGTTATTTTCAGGTATTAGGGTAATCACATCCCGAATCAATGTTTATATTTATCCGACGTATATATTCAAAAAACAACCACGCATGTCCGTCTATCCGCGCCGCAAATTTACCCCACTGACCCAATACCCATTTCACTGTGCATAACGTATCTAACCAGGCGACAATGGAATTCGCTTGCGCCTGATGTATTGGGAGGCGACAGTGGTGATATGCTCCCGTCGGCTAGCCCCGTAAGAGCGGCGAGTAGCGCGTCAGTAGTGCTTGTCTAGTCTGTTTGGATAGCTCCTGGTGGCGGTTCGAGCGCTCGACCACGAGAGCAAGACGCAGTGGTTTTTTAAGTGCCCTCAACGCACTACAGACATCCGCATAACAAGTTGTGTTTGGTGTGAAGCAAGAAGAGAAACAAAAACAACGCATGAGGGTCCCTATTAGCCACGCAGCGCTCCTCCGGTAAGCACTGCGGAGAAGCGTCTGCAGGCGGAGCCAGCGATCGCGATGCTCGAGGCGATAAGATTCCAGCCTACCAGTAGTTCACCAAAGAAAATTCAATAATACCGCGCATTTCAAAAGCATCTAAACCCAGTTTCCTAAACCTACAAGCATAATCGAATACAGTTTAGTATTAAAAAATCCACGAGTAATCTACAGATCTAAAGCACAAGGGAGGTTCCCGGACATGAAACTATGTTTTCCAAGTGTGTGTTGTTTTTGAATGAAAATAAACATACGATCTGTATCTGTGTAGTTCATCCCTCGAATCTTAGCGCACGACGCTAACCCAGCACCATCAAAATGGTGTCGTCATATTGTTATGAGTGTTTATGTCTTGGTGGTCCTTCATGTCATGTCGTTTGTTGAGTTCTCACCAGTTACGGACCTGAGTTTGCAGAAATAATAAGCTGAGTTGAAGGACGCTGCGACCAATTGTTCTTCCCCACACTACCTCGACACTCTGGACATGGCTTACTGGTTTGAGAGCCTAGCAAGAAATGGCTTGTACTTTCTTCATTGAGACATCGCTTGGCCGTTACGAAAATCCGTTCTGCCGTGAAAGTTGCAGCACAAAAGCTGAGAATGCATTTAACAGAAAATAAGATTCAGAAAAACCACTTAGCCAGCAGAAAATTCGTGGAAGCCATCTTCGCACGTTTGCGTTTGGACGTTGCTTAGAAATTTCACTGTTGCTGCAAATGGTTTCTCTAAATAGATTTGAGTTTTCAGCCCAATTGAAGACGAACTATAATATTCCGCCATATCACCGGCTCTGTCTCATTAAACGGCAGGAAAGAATGAATGAATGAACGACTTTATTTCGAAAGAGGCCTGGTGCCAGGGGGGGGGGGGGGTTATTGGAAGATGAGGGAAGGGGAGTCGAAAGCTTCAATGAAAAGTCACGTACGCTATAAAACACAAATTTTCCGTTTGCAGGCCCTACTAGGGCTGTCAGTCCGCTCTACACTGCTTTGTAACGACCACTGGCACGTGAATAAATTCCTACGCGTTCGAGAAGACTATCATCGGAGCGCAGGCGCTCCAGGTGCTCCGCATTCGTACGTGGTGGTGGGGTTGGCTACCAGCTGTTTCTCGGCCGCTTTCGAAGGTCGGACATGACCATATTAGGTGAAAAAAGTTCGGGAGGATATTAGCGGCACCGCAGAAATTGCACGTAGGTGCGAATGAAAGGGATGTGCTGCCGTTGTACCATTTGCGAACAATGTCCAGAGTGTAGGCGGCGTCCGCGCATGCCTTGTTAATAAATAGATTTCGCCCTGCCGAGAGACGATATCGAAGCAGGGAGAAAGCCTGGGGGGGGGTAGCTTCTTGGAGCCCCGTTGACTTTGTTGCCGCAGTTTGTTGCCTTTGTTTTTGTTGCAGTTGTTGATATTCATACCACGCTAAAGGTGAAGGGGAAGTTTCTGTCAGCGGGCGTGGTAGCCATGGGAGGAGTCGAAAGAAGGCACTCCCTAGCAGCGTTGTGTGCTTGCTGGTTTCCAGTCGCTCCAGCTGTGTCACCAGGTGTTCCAAGCCAGACGAATATTAATGCCTTGTCCGCGCAAGGATTGAATTGTGCTTATAATGTGGTTGGCGTGAGATTATGGGTATAAGCCTTGTTGAGTTCCTGGAGGGCAATGTGTGAATCGGTAATGATGCGGGTAATGGTGATATTCTGATTGCTGGGAGGTCTCGAATTTGTTGAAGTGATCCAAGAATGGCAAATAGCTCGATATCGTCAAGTAAGGCCGTAGGTACGTGTTGCTGATCTGCCGAGATCCATTCAGGGTTGGGTCTTTCGGGCAAGCCCAGGCTTTTGCTGCGCTCATGCCACTAATAGCCGCATCTGTAAAGATGGTCTAACTCCTCGTTGCTTTTGTCGTGGGCCAAACTGGGCAATGTATGCTCCCATACAGTTCTTCGACGTCGCCTCAATGGGGCGGCTACGAGTAGGCCGAGTGCCGGGCGTTCCCATGGTGAAGAGCAGTGCTGCCATATTGGAGATATCTTGTGTGGCTGATTTGGTGGTCCCTTGTTGGAGAGCTTTCCCTTGAGGGGTAAGGGTCAAGGCGCTGTTGCGGCTGATGCAATTTTGTCTCTTCCACGAAGATGAGGAGGGGCGGGGCAAGGAAGGAAAAAATTAACGTCTAGGTGGTCGTCTCCGTGCATAGTGATGCCGGAAGTTACGGTCGCTCTAAATGGGTTCCATCGAACCACAAATAACCAGCTTCATTATTTCTGGGGTGTACATCATGTAATCAGTACATTATGTACAAGTGTACAGTGTATCAGTACATCATGATGTACTGGTTTCCCAGATAACGTTTGTGTTTCCGCGCAGTCGAAGAAAATTTTTGCCCCCCAAAAAATAATAAGGCATAAGTTCCTCAGCCCGTTTGAGGTGACTGGGTTCCAACTCAGTTTCTATTTTTAGTCGAGTTCATGGCAACACCTTCATGGTGCTGACCAGGGTTTTAACTCAGTCGTGCTTTCTAGCGAGCATTTGTATCTAGGCTACGTTTTATTGCGCTTTAGTCCTAATGTTCTGTGGTACTGCGACGTCCGATTCACAAATAATTATTTTCGCCCAATTATGCGAAGATAACGAAATAGTTTAAGGACGTTGCTATTTTGTCTAGTTATGTATGCTCTACTAGGAGAAATTCCCGCTGCTCGTATATTGGCGCGACTTTTAGTTGCACAGTGGCTTTCGTACTAGGTTTCGTCTCCTCCTACTGCGAGCGTTTGCCGTGGCCTTCCCATTGTGGAGATATTTCCTAAGAGCTTGTGTAAAGGAAAGTTGGGGATTTCCCCTAAATCTGGTCGATTCCTAAGAGCTTTGTGCTGTCATGTCTCTGCTGGTCGGAAGTTAATTGCAAAAAGGTATCTGTGCCCACGTCAAAGCCAAGTTTTTAACTAAAAAGAAAGCGAATACTTCTAGCCATACGGGCTTCCCGTTCTTGTTAAACCCAGTTCCGTTGCCCACACTGAACAATCTGGTTCTCTCCCGCATATTCGGAGAAGCCTAATGAGCAATTTAAAAAAGTTTAATTCTTTCTGTTACGTTGGTTGCGAACCATAGCCGGATCTATTTTTTCTTTGTCCCCCAGTGCTGATTGAATTTTAGTGTGTGGTCTCAATCATTGTTTTGACATTCCCCATACTCCTGTGGGATAATGTGCAGCGGATTTTACGTTATCTTGTCATAATCGGTGCTGAATTAGTCGACTCATAATACACGCGAAAAACTGAAATTCTTGCCCAGCTCACGACTTTTCCAACCACTCTTTCATTTTGGAAGCTTTAATTTCTCATTTAATTTAATTTCATTCTGGAAGTTCCTGCTCGGAACCCGACTACTTGTGGAGGAGGGGGACCACCTCATTCTTGGGGTGCTCTCTTTTCTTCTCCGGATTTAGCGGGCCGCGGAGAATATTCCAGTTCTGCGGAACATTCATGTTGCCCTCCATGCGATCACAAAGGGCGTTCCAATGCTGGTTTGTCAGGTTTGTTGTGCTTGCCAAATGTCCTGGTTGAGCTTAGCCAGACGGCGACGGAGAGGGCGGTTATGCTTCCGTGTGGAGTCGACGCACTAGGCCTCTTGGCTTCCCATAAGTGGAGGAGACGAGAATCAACCACATCAAGGTGAGCTTGTTCAGAGACAGTTTTGGTTGCACCATCACGTTGTTGGAGGAGTTTGGCAGTCCAGTCATCCAAATCATCAAAGTGGTCAGGTAAGTTGGCATCACAGAGGGATCGGAAGACGTCCCAGTCAACCAGCTTGTGGGAACGGGTGCTCGGCTGTTGGGGTCCATCGTGAACGAGGGTTTCAACAACATAGTGGTCACTGCCCAAATCATGACCAGTGTTGCGCCAGACTGAGTGGGCGATGTTAGGTGGGATGGTCAGATCGGGAGTGGTGTCTCTCTGGACGCTGTTGCCTTGTCGAGTAGGGTGTGCCGGGTCCGTGAGGAGGCGCATCTGATGTGAGAGGATCGTAGAGAGCACACCACGGCCTTCGCGTGAAACATGCGGATACCCCCATTCCGCAGGGTGCGGGGCGTTGAAATCGCCGACAATAAGCAGTGGCTGGCCCTGGGCGTAGGAGGACCAGGCCTTTTGCAGAAGTAACGTGAGATTCTGCGACTGCTTGACGGCGCTTTAAATGTTCAGTATGTGGAGGCATTCTTGCTTTTTTTTTTTGGGGGGGGGGGGACTGATAAGATTTTGACAAATACATATTCCGGGCCCAAAGCCCGGAATATGTATTGCTTGCATGCCGGGATGTTACGTCGCACCATGGTAGACACCTCTCCATGCTGGCGCATCTGTTTCTGCGACTTGGCAGTGAAAAGCTCGATAGCCGGGTAACGTTGCAGGGACGTCTTTCTCTTGCAGGGCAATGGCGTCAGAGGTTGGGGCCACTACGGGACGACACAGCGGATGGTGAGGAGGATGCCGATTTGGTACCTTGGTGGGCTGAACTGGTCGCGGTGACGGTGGCTAGGTGACTATGCTGGGCGCGACCGATGTCACGTGAACCGATGGTCAGGTTGCCTTTACCAGCTGAGAAAAGGGACGGAGGGAAAGCCGTTGACGAGTTTGACATAACAAGCAGGACATAACAGCAGGATTTAATGCACCCTTGAAAAACCCTAACAGAAAGCACTCAATAATTAAACTACACACAAATAGTAACACTCAAAGCTCTAATATCCCAAAAACAAATCAAATCTAAACCCAAAAGTCTCTACAATAAAGTTCTACACAATTTTTTAAAATCCACTTCTTACATCAAGTCCTAGTTAAAGTCTCGCCTAACACAACTCCTCAGTTGTGTCCTACAACTATGTCCCTATAATGGACTGGCCTACCCGCCGTCGTCGGCGCTGACGTGTCGCACCCGTTGCGTGGCCGCGACTCGGTGGTAGCCATCCTCGTCTCGTTTCGGTGCCGGCGTTTGATGCGCGCGGTCACTCCTTGGACGGCGTGGTCCTTGCGCGTCGCGACTTGTTTCTTTAGCGGCTACACCTGGTAGCCGCTGCCGCTCTGGCTGCCGCTGGAGGTCCCAGGTAGGCTCGGCACGAACGTCAGCCTTTCGGGGCCGTCGAGACGAATGTCTACGGAGCGTGGACGTTGGCCACTGGTGCCCGACCGATGCCGCTGGGGCGACGAAGACACAGGTTCGTGGTGCAACTAGGATGACGGTGCCGATGCGAAGTCGGCTCGCTCCCGCCCAGGCTCGGATGGCATTGTCGATGGCCTGGCCGCGTCCCCCTGGCTCGTTCCGTGAAGTTCACGTGCTCCGGATGCCTCCTGGTGTCCGCCTCCGGTGTCTTGCCTACCTCTTCTCGTTGTGCGCCCCGCTTTTATTCCCTCTGGGCTCTCTCGTGGCGCACTCTCATTGGCTCTTTGCCTCTTCTATGTCCTTATATGGTCTCCACGCCACTGGTATCCTGCGCGGCGTTCTGTAATTGGCCGACCAGTGCGCTGTCACCTTTGCCCATGATTCCTCGGGTTTTAGGCGCTGGCGTTCTCTGATTGGCGCGCTCCTGGCGCTCACTTCAAATGGTCGTTCTTTGTTCTTTTCTTTCCTTTTTTCGGGAGTGTTTGATGCGTCCCCCTCTCAGGGCGTGCCCTGACACATGACAACCGAAGGCTCGGAGGTAGAAAGGCAGCCATCTTGTCGGGTCAGCATGTTCTTGGGGAGAGATGGCTTCGCCTTCAACTACGGTGACCATCTTGACAGTGGCACCGACACGCTGAGTGGAAACGCCGGCCGCGCGTTGCTCAGGAGAAGAGGCGATGGCAGCCGCGGTGCCAGCTGCACGAGCAGCCTTAGCACCCATCTGTTTCTCTATGCCGGGGGGAGCGACTCAGCGTCGGCGATGCCTCGCTCAGGCTTAGCGAGGCGTCTCGGGGGGCGGTCACCAGAAGGAGGCGATGATATCTTGAAGTCCGATGGTGGCAGGGTCTAGAGGTTGTTCCAAAAGTGCAGAACACGTTCACGACACGGACGAGTAAAGAACAAGCGTCATCGACAATAAAACTGCCACTAGTTCGAAAAAATTCCCCGCATTTCCCGAGGGGAAGAATGTGAAAGTGCGAATGCACGAGTTGAATTTGCGCGGTTCGGTAATGTTCGCGAAAGAGAGATCACACACACACACACACACTACCAAGAAAGAAGATGCATTTATTCACAGACACCTATTTGTGTTGTCGTTGTACTTGATTGCTAGAGCGGATCTCAGCTTTGAAATTTCGTGTCAGTACTCCTTTAAGCGGTGCATTAGCCCTTCTCACCCCGATTCCTGGCCAATCCCCCACGTGGGTATGTGCCATGTCAGCGGCCAGGCAGCGCGCGCCCATCTCCCCCGTTGCCAAGGAAGACGAGGAGCGCGCGCACCCGCAGCTGTTGCTATGTGGACGTACGGCGGTCGCCGGAATTCAGGGTCGCTTATAAAGTGCATTCGCACTTAATAAACGCTAAGTTGATTGCTTCCGCCTGGCGTTTCCCCGCATTTCCCCGAGGGGAAGAATGTGAAGTGCGAATGCACGAGTTTATTTGCGTGGTTCGGTAATGTTCGCGAAAGAGAGATCACACACCACACACACACCAACACACACAACTACAAAGAAAGAAAGATGCATTTATCCCAGACACCCATTTGTGTTGTCGTTGTACTTGATTGCTAGAGCGGATCTCAGCTATGAAATTTCGTGTCAGTACTCTTTAAAGCGGGTGCATTAGCCCTTCTCACGCCCGATTCCTGGCCAATCCCCCACGTGGGTATGTGCATGCACAGACACCTATTTGTGTTGTCGTTGTACTTGATTGCTAGAGCGGATCTCAGCTTTGAAATTTCGTGTCAGTACTCCTTAAGCGGGTGCATTTGCGCTTCTCACGCCCGATTCCTGGCCACATCCCCACGTGGGTATGTGCATGTCAGCGGCCAGGCAGGCGCGCCCATCTCCCCCCGTTGCCAAGGAAGACGAGGAGATTCCTGGCCAATCCCCGACGTGGGTATGTGCCATGTCAGCGGCCAGGCAGCGCGCGCCCATCTCCCCCCGTTGCCAAGGAAGACGAGGAGCGCGCGCACCCGCAGCTGTTGCTATGTGGACGGACGGCGGTCGCCGGAATTCAGGGTCGCTTATAAAGTGCATTCGCACTTAATAAAACGCCTAAGTTGATTTGCTTCCACCTGGCGTTTTCGGGGGTATTGGTTCTTTTTCACCGTGGTAACATTTCCTACGTCATCCATTTCGCCTTACCCTTTCAAGAGGCTCCGATTCCTATCGTACGTGTTGCACTGTTGTTCGTTCCCTTTGACTACTGCCAGCTACGGCACAGGCACCACGCGCCTTAGCGCCACGGGCTAAGGATCACTTCGCGCTTCGAAGACGCGTTGTTGAGTCTGAGGAGCTTTGATGTGAGGATATCAACAATGTAAAGATGGCCGTCCTAATACGGCTCGACTGCATTAGGGTCGCAGATAAGTTGTTCTAGGGACGACCCTCGCAGACCCATACCGAAGGTTTCCTCGGTATCAATTTCCCCTCTGCATGAAATGAAGGATGAACAGGGATCCCAGTCAAAAAACACAACAGAATATACGACAAAATTATCCTGGAAGGGAATCGGAACTTGTGTCGTAGGTACAACAGAAATGTCCGTCTTGCGAAAGACATAATGCAGTTCTACAACAGACATTCCTGTCTCACATCAGACCATCCTGTAGGCCCCAACAGAGATCCCGGTTCTACGACAGATATTCCTGTTGTACAACATACATTTCTAATGTTCGGCCAAAATTTTTGTTGTTTTTCCGATTGGCGACGTTTATCCTCTTTCACCGGCCCAACCCCAAACAATTTTTTTCACTGCGACGTTCTTGACACATTTCGCCGCAAGGGATAATGAAGTTGTAAAATGGTCTGGATAGAACTTCAGGAGGGTAACTGTTAATAAGCGGTGGCCGAGAACCACCTGTAATCCTTCCCTCTGGTTAGCCCGACGCACCACCTCAAACAAGTACAACATGAGGCAAACCGTCACCACCGACAGTCGCTCTTCGGGTGCCAGGAAGATATAAACAGTGGTCCAGGCAAGTGGCCCACTCTTTCAAGCCGTAGCGCCAACTAGTTTGCAAACAACACAGAGCCATGGGAGAGAATAACACAAGAGCAACACCCTTTCGCAGAAACCCACGAGGCTTCATTCTATCTGTATCCCTATCCCTTACACTTCCTTAAAAAATGGAAATATCAAAAATCCCGAAACAAAATTCCAGAAAGATGAAAGCGCACAGCACCTAAAGACAACCAGAACAGTTTTAAACCCAATGACAAGCAAACCAAAGTGTATATTCAAGAGCGGATGCATGAAGGGTATTTATTGTCACCAAGTGTCGCTTCCTTCACCAGAAAAGTTATGAAGAAAACCACACCAAAAGCTGTGTCTTCAAAAAGCGTAACAGTTACAACCGAAAGAGTTAAGCAGCAGTAGCAGCAGTAGGGGCGTCTAGGAGAAGGTTTGAAGGAAGCACTTCTAATATGGGAAGCGACCACTCTGCTCATCTGGTTGCAGTAGGCGGCCCTGGTAATCCTGCCGTCCAAAAACCCACATGCCTATTATAGATTCAAAACAGAGCACAAGTACAGTACGGAACCTACTGAACAAATTATTCCCCAAAAGTAACTATGGCGCAAATCCTGGTAACTCTGTCAGCAGTTAGGAACTTTGCGACGTCATGACAAGCTTGCGCGAAGGTATATCTCACGATTAAGCGCTTATGGCCGACTCTATCTATGGCTGGGGTACTACATGATTATTTCTTGGGTGTGCAAGATCAATGTTTGCGCGTCTCGGACGACTATTACTAGGTTCAAGCAATTCGCTTGCCCAGCGTTGTTCTGATTCAGTGTGCGCAAATTTCGCGCGCCTGCACTGGCTGATGTTCGTAAATTTAGACTGGACGGTGTTATTTATTTAGCTTCTCTTCATTCTCTGACCTTGTGCAGCTGTACACGTTTCTGTTTGCCAAAAGCCTTTTCTCTTTCTGTCTTAGTATGACACAATGCAAGGCGTTCGGAGCTACTTCTACGCTTACAGTAGTCTTGCATTCGGGCAGGCGCCCCGAGCCGAGCTTCGTCACCTACAGCAAGCGTGTGGTAGCGCGGTGAAGTGGCCAGCCAATGTTGCTGCTTTGAAGAGTGACGACAGGAAGGTTTACTGCTTGGCCGAGATGAGCCGAAGCAGCACAAAGAACAATACCCCGACGGGGCGAGGTTACAGTACAGGGCTCGAGCAGAGTGACAGCATTGATTCACTGCCTCCAACAGAAATGAATTTCTGCGCTTAGGGGGTCTCAGTTATACCCCAAAACGCTAACGGTCAAAACAAGCGTCCCCTCTGGTTTGTTGCACATGGCACGACATCTTACAGGCACGCACAAACGCTGTTTCCAGAGTTTATGAGAGGTCGGTAGTACGGAGCACTCTGAGTCCGAGAAAGGGGAGAGAGAGTTTCTCTTTCTCCGCTGCGGCTTCCGCATCCTTCGGACAAGGTCTCTCCATGCCTTCTCTGCAACCACCTAAGCTAGAATCCCGCTGACAGCCAGGCGCCAGCGATCCGGACTTCCAGGCATGTAGCGGCGTGCTGGGATTCGTTGGGTGCAAGCCTGAGTCACCGACACAGAGGCGCCCACTCGTAGGCGCAAGTAGTGGAGGCTCCGCCACACAGCCGAAGAGTGCTGCACGAAGCTTGAAGCACAGCGCCACGCTGATTTGTAGCAGAAGTACTCTTCTGCTGTGCAGTTGAGTTGTTTTGTGCATTTCATTCCTCTGTGTGAAACATTTTATGCGTTCAGCACAGCCGACGCACATGCATCCTCTGCAAACTGCTAGCTAATTCCTTGAAGCATTGGCCTCAGAAAACTCTATCGTGGTCTGCTAGACACTGTGGGCAAGCGTATACACCGCGGGGATTAAATTTTCAAAGGTTTTCTGCTGCTGGGTCGCTGACTTCCCAATTCTCTCGTTACCCCCAAACTGTTGGGAGTGGTCGTGTAGTAAGCATTTAACTTTGTCAGCTTGTTACCCACATCCCAGTAGAAATTTTACCATTCTATTCCTCGTACGGTTAAATTTCACCCTCCTGTCAGTTTGCTGCAAGCGGCTTCGATGCTCTCGCAACTGGTGCACTACCTCTGCACAACACTGCGATCTGTTGTGAATCATGAACCCGATTGATGACGCATTGCTGGCTGCCATCAGTAAACGAGAATGCGCAGCTATTCAACGACCATGTTTTTATCTGGGCTCTTTAAACCTCTCGTTATCTTAAATTCAACTCTTTTCATAAAATTAGTAAACTTCCGTCATTCGTAAGATTTCTAGGTTTGAATTTTGGCAGGTTTATATCTAACTGGGAGCCAATGTGTACACAGACTAATAAAACTTGCTTCTTGGATAGCTAGTTCATTGTACTGACAATAAATGTTAGTGTAGACAGACTAAACACAACGAAGACGTGCAATTTGAAACCGTATTTGTTGGGTTTTTTTGTTCCCGCTAACTTTTATTGTAGGCAGAATTCGTGGAACCCCCTGCTTTATCGCGCACTTGACGGTCTCTTGGTGAGGTACTGAACAGTTTGCTCGTACTACGTTCAATGAACCCACACTTCAGGACAAATGAGAATTTGCTGCCTGCTTTATACAAGAATAAATAGGTGCTACACTAAAAGCTCATTAATTAGAACCCCAAGGAGAGGCCATCTGTGTTCGAAGTTGTGAAATCTCGACCTAATTAAAATGAGGAATAACAGCAGCATACTGGAGCTAGGATGACATGGGGCATGTCAGCACATTTCTTTCCATTTCATTATTTTAGATGCGACGCATCTCTTGCTCTCGGGCTTGTCCCTCCTGCGTCGTCGTCGCGGCGTCCGTCCGCATCCCTCCTCCGTTGTTCTCTCCCACAGCTGTGTGCAACACTCTCACTCCGGCTCATTAGCATACCACAGCTGGCGCGCTTGTTTGGCGCGCTTCGCTGCGTTAACAACTGCTCCGGTGCGCGCAAGTGCGCGCATGCACGACTCTCCTCCGTTGTCTCCTCTCCTTCAATCGCTGTGAATATAAAGCGGGTATCGCGCCGCGGCGGTTCAGTCAAGCGCTCGCTCTCGCACTGACGTGACGTTGCTTTGACTAATTCGTTGAACCCCCGATGCGTCGCATCACACCAGGGTTTCCTCGCGGGAAGATGGGCGTAATTTTTTTTGCATTTCTTTTATTTTTTTTCTTCCATTTTACTTTTTCTTTGAAGCCTAAAAAAACTCGTGATAAGCGTCTGCCTTTTGTCTGTATAGGCGACTCTGAAATAACAAAACGAATGTAGCGGAACGCCTCATCTTCGCCTTCCTTAAAACTGAAGAAGAGACGGGGCATTTCACCCGGCCGTGACTTCTGAGCGGACAGCCGTAATATGCTTGCTTTTCGCCCTACGTTCAGGTTCCCCATTAAGCAAATAAGTTCACCAAATTGCTGATAATGCAACGAGGTAGAGTTTGGAAACGTTCAAGGCGGTTTATTTTCACTGCAAATGGGAATGCGTGAAAAGTTTTCATACCGGCCTCAGATCAGGCTTTTTACGACACGCGCAATGTTTTGCCCGTACTGCTGAGAAGGCTTACGGAGAACTACATCAGTTTATTCCGTGCTTCAAGGATACAAGCAGGAAGGAAAGAACTATCACCGAGAAGGCAACCGGAACCTAAAGGAATAAACCGAGAGTTTACGTGATTTCACGGACACAAATTAAGTGAGCAAGCGGAGCGAGGCTGAAGAACAGCTCCATAAATATTCCGCGAAAATGTCTTCAATCAGCGCGTGCAGATTACTGTTTATTAGGACTGCGTAACAGAATTGGCAGGATATAATGAATGAATTTAAATTTTATTGGCGCAGCAGCCACATATGGCTGTAATGCGCCAAACCCAAGGTAATATAGCAAATTCGAGCACACTACGGTAAAGCGATCACGTAAAGCTCGTGTAACACGGTAAAATCAAAGTTTCTGTAAAACTTTGATTGTGCTCAAAAATTTAAAACATTTTCCGAGAGAACCACGGGTTCATCACCTAGTAGCACAAACAAGCTGCAATGAAAACTAAAATTTTGTAAAAGTGAATGCGAAAAAAATTCATGACGCTTGTTTTCGTAACAAGGACACTCGATAAGTATGCGTATTACTGTAAGGCGCTTCCCACATTGCTCACACTCTGGAGGGTCTTCTCCCAGCAATAGGAAGTTGTGGGTCAAGCGCGTGTGCCCAATTCTTAGGCGACATAACACCACCTCTACAAATCTTTCTTTATGTCTGCAGCTCTGCCACTCTCACAGGTGCGGCTTCACAAGGTGGAGCTTGTTTTCATTTAGTTCTGGCCATTTGAACTGCCCCTTCTTCGTCATTGATAATGTTAGTCTCCTTCTATACTCCTGGTACGGTAAACAAGTTTTCGTCACCTCGACCTCTTTTGTCTGGGCAGCGACAGCATCTGTTTTTTCATTACCGTTAATTCTTACGTGATTCGGCACCCAACAGAAACTCACGTCTAGCTGATTTTTGCCACAGTACAGTAGTTGGTTGAGCGCTTGTTGAACAAGCTGATTTTTCATTTTGTTTCCTGAGCGCAGGGCTGCTAGTGCGCTGAGAGAGTCAGAGAAGATGATTGACCGCGGTGTCCTTTCAGTGCATACTTTGTTTAAAACGAGCTGTGTGACATGCAGTTCGGCAGTGAAGATACTAGCGTCAGGTCTGAGCCGTTGGTATTCTTCGTAATAAGGTCCAATTGCAGCTGCTCCCCATGACTTTCTCTTTAGAACCATCTGTGAAGTAGGTAGCACATCCGGCATCTGGACAGGAGATCTAAGAACTCTTGCTGCAGTAGTTCCTTTGGAGTATTGTGCTTGTTGTACTTCAGCAAGGAAAAGTCACATTGTGGCTTACGGTATTCCCATAACCCGTTCTGTGGGTGACCAGCATGGTATCATCAACATAAAAGTAAAGGGCTTCATTAAGAACGCGGTACCTGAAAAACATGGTTGGAATAGTGGGAGGCTTGTTGGTAAAGAGAGCTTCAAAGCGAGGTTTCAAGATCAGCCGTCGACGAGGGTGAGTGGTGTAGGCAAGACTTTTAAGAGCGAATGCTCTTTATAAACGACCCCAAACCATCCACCGCCGGCGTCGGCGGCGGCGTCCGCAGTGCTCTTTAAAGAAAAAAAAAACAGCATCCGGCGCCAGGTTTCGATCCGAGGACTTTGCGGGCCGCAGCGCGACGCGCTACCGACCAAGCCACAGACGCGACGGTGATATCAGTGTTAGACGCGCTTATATCTTTAACGCATTCAAACTACGTCGTCAGCGGCGTGCGTTGGCGACTCAGCGGCGTTATAGCGGCTTGATAACTGCGTGGTGTACACGTGATACTACAAACCCGATGGAAGAGATGGAAGAGAAGGCGGCGAGGGGGTGGGCTGCGGGGCCGAGCGCAAGCGCCGCAAGCGGGCCGACAACCGTGCATTCGCACTTTCACATTCTCCCCCTCGGGGAAATGCGGGGGAATTTTTTTTATGTATATGTTTCCAAGTAGTACTCTCGGTTTTTTAGTGGCTATTGATTGGTTACTGAGTACAGGCTTTGTACCGAAGATGTTCGGAAATGTCCTCTGCTTATTCTCAAGCCCGAGTGGTGAATAGAGACGAGAGCTTTGAGGACAGATTCACGACCGGATCCATAGTTTAAAACAGCCATAATCAATCTGGGAACGAATTAGACTGTTGTAAAACCGGAAAAGGCAGGTACGGTCGGGGCCCGGTTCTACAGGATAAATGTTGAAAACATTATTTGATTTCAGACATTTTTGTTTTAGATAATTAATGTGGCTTTTAAATGTTAACTTTGGTCTTTGGTCATATATTAAACGAAGAAATTTGTGTTCACTTCGAACAGGGATTTGGGCCAATTATATACACAGCTGAGGATCTAACACAATTCCTCGGTACTGACTGAAAGGCACAACAGACCGTTTTTTCAGCCAAAAGTTATATCCATTTTCCTCAGCTCACTGCACTAGACGGTTTATGCCTAATTACAGTTGTTTTTCGCAGGATGCTGAGTTGCACGAGGAAAGCTGATCTGAATATCGTCCGCATAAAGCGATTACATCAAAGATTTCGGTATTACCTGTGCAACTGAGTTTAGTTTGATTAGGAACAATAACACTGAGAACAACTTCCTGGGGTACGCCATTTTCCTGAGTGTACACATCCGATAGTACTGTTCCAAACTTCACTCGAAAAGAGCGATTCGAAAGGTAACTTTTCAGCATACCAAGCATTCTGCCTTTTACACCATATCCCTGAAGATCTAGTATTATACCATGCTTCATGTGTGTTTCATAAGCCTTCGACAAGTAAAAAAATACGGATACGCAGTGCTGTCGTTGAACAAAGAACTCCCTAATTTTAGTTTCTAAGCGAAGAAGGTGGTCAGTTGTTGATAGTGCCATGCCCGGAAACCCAACTGAAGGGCATCAATAACGTGATTTAAGTGCAATGCACTTCTTAAGCGACCCTGAACCTGCGTCCACCGGCGATGTCCGCGCACGTGGAGATGGGCGCGCGCAGCCTGGCCGCTGACATGGCACATACCCACGTGGGGGATTGGCCAGGAATCTCCTCGTCTTCCTTGGCAACGGGGGGAGATGGGCACGCGCTGCCTGGCCGCTGACATGGCACATACCCACGTGGGGGATTGGCCAAGAATCGGGCGTGAGAAGGGCTAATGCACCCGCTTAAAGGAGTACTGACACGAAATTTCAAAGCTGAGATCCGCTCTAGCAATCAAGTACAACGACAACACAAATAGGTGTCTGTGAATAAATGCATCTTTCTTTCTTGTAGTTGTGTGTGTGTGTGTGATCTCTCTTTCGCGAACATTACCGAACCGCGCAAATTCAACTCGTGCATTCGCACTTTCACATTCTTCCCCTCGGGGAAATGGGGGGGGGGAATTTTTTTCTTCCAGAAAGTGCATGAGTCGCTTCCGTTCCGCATGAGTTGCATCCGTTCAAAACATCGGGGCAGCTTGACAAAAAAATTGACCTGTAGCTGGCTGGCTGACGATTTCCACCAGGTATTTACCTGCTTTCAGTAGTGGGAGCAATATGGTTTCCTGCCACGCTACTGAAAAGTAGGCTTCAAACCATATTTTGTTAAAGAAGTGTAGTATAGCTTTTAATGTTCTTAGGGTCAAATGTCTTAACATATTATAGTTGATCTGGTCTGGTCCCTCAGCCCGCCTTTCGCACTGAGCAATCCCCAGGTGTAGTTCGGCCATGGTAGAAGGCGCATTACATGCCTCTTCATTACTCAAGTATATCTGAATTCTTTTTTCAGCCCGTTCTTTACACCTGAGGAAGGGTTCAGAGTAGTGGGCCGAACTGGACACTTGGGAAAAATATTTAGCTAGAATGATTGCCTGCTCGGTAAGGCCTTTGTTACGTTCGAAAAGCGGCACGGTAAATGCACGGTAAGTGCCATTCCCTTTTTGACCCTATCCCAGAGAGTTTTCGCGAGCGTTACTGCTTATGGAACTTACATAGCCCTGCCATGGAGTCTTTTCCGATTGCCTCTGCTCTGAGTCGCTTGAAGTTTACTAGACATTCTGCAGTGGGGTTAGCGTCTGAAACGGGACCATGCGCAGTTTTGCTTCCTACGGGCGTCCCTGAAATCAAAGTTCCACCACGGCTTTGACCTCCTGGGGAGTGCCCCGGAGGACTCAGGAATAGACACTTTTGCAGCTTCCAAGAGCCGTGAAGTTAATAGGCTGCAAGCTCTATCCGCACTCGAGTCCTGCATTTCATGCAAATCAATTTAACATGCCTTTTCAAACAGAGACCAGTTAGCCCCTCTAACTTCCACCTTTTGGTGCGCTCTGGTAGCATGGGTAACTGCCGGTGTTGAGTCCAGAAAAACTGGGTAGTGGTCACTCCCAAGAGGATTTTGGAGTGTTGACTAAGTGAAAAAAGCACTTAGGGATGGCGTTGCAAGAGAGATGTCAATGCATGATTCGGTGCGGGTTGATGAGCAGACATAAGTGGGACTCCAATTACTGAATAAATGCAAAGGAGTTGCCGACACTACAGTCTCGATATGTCGGCCGCGTGTGTCCCACGGAGCACTTCCCCACAGTACATTGTGCGCATTGAGATCCCCCAGCAACAGTAAAGGCTCAGGCAACTCACCAATAAGTCTGAACAGATTGTTCTGGGTCACTGAAACGGTTGGTAGAATACACAAGGAGCAAATCGTGAGGGCTATGTCAGTGTGTGTTCTTATGACTACCGCCTTCAAAGTGCCTTTAAGCTTCAATTCATTTGTTGGGATCGACTAGGGAATGACGATTGCCACTCCTCCAGGAGATATAAGTGAATTTGTCCTGTCTTTGCGATAGAGATTGTGTTTTATGAAGGGATTATTCTGCATAGAAGATAAAGGTGTTTCCTGTAGACAGATAACAAATGGTTGAGACTTCTCCAACAATTCGGGAATGTCAGCTATATTACGCAATAACCCACGACAGTTCCGTTGCATAATTCCAACCATACCGGTCTTCTTGGGTTTATGCTCTTGTATTCAAGGACATGTGGCGGAGGTCACGTCCGTCTCTCTTGTTCCTCTCTTTTCTACTGTCTCCTGTTGGACGCCCAGACTTTCCGCGGCCCTTCGGTATCCTTCGAGGGTCAGAGGGGCCCCAGGCCCTTGCAGCGCAGGAGCCGCGCCTGCAGCAGTGAGACTTCCTGATGGGGCCTTCTTCTGGGGCGTGTCGACCGTTCGCCGAGAAGTGGGTTTGACCGTACAGTCGGGGTATAACCCGCCGAGTTCTGCATTTGCAACAAATCCTCCTCCACCCCATCGGCGGCCAACTCACCGGCTTCTGGCCCGACTTGTGTAGGGGGCTGCGGAACTGAGCGGTCATCCACCAAGCGGTCCACTAGGTCCACTTGCGTGGACCGAGTCTGTGTCGGGCGTTGGGGCAGCCGAGCCTCTGGGACAGGCGGGGGCCGTACCGCCGACATCAGATCCTTCAGCTCGACCTGCGGACCTACAGACACCAGACATGGTGCCGGCCTCCGCCGCACCACCTCCCCACAAGTTCCTTTTTGCGAGAAAGTATTATCTTAGCCTCAGGGTATGACACATTCTATGTGGTTTTGATGGTCATTACTTCTTTTTCATTCTTCCAGGCCGGAAGGATCTGGAGTACGCGCCATGAATTTACCAGAACAGGTAATGCAGTGGTGTTCTTTTTCGCATCTTTCATTTTCGCGCGCTTTTCCTCCATACCTAGCGCATGTGGGTTTGCCGCGACATGATTTAGACCCGTGACCGAACCATTGGCACTGAAAGCGCACCGCCTGGGCTGGGATGTAGGGCCGCACTTAGCAACGCAGATACGCTGCATTCACTGAGTCTGGGGGTATGGTCGAGTTGCATGTTAGGACTACATGTTTGGTCTTCGTTTCTTCTCCATTTTTTCTCATCAGTATTCTGTGTGCAGCGACCACCCCTTTATTCCGCCAGTTCGTTTCCAATCTCCGCGTCAGAGCAGTGAAACAGCCCGGACTCGGAGACGACGCCTTTTGAGAAGCTTAGTAAGCGGTGCGTTGTCGCTGTCACGTTTTGTTTCATGAAATTGAACAGCGCAGGTACGGGACTAAGAGTAGAGGCGACAAACACGGGCGCGGACTAACAACTGTGTTTTTTGGAAAGTAAGAACATTTATAGGGGTACAAAAATTAGCATGGTTATCAGAGAACGGATTGCAGAACGCGGGAAGGCATGGCAAACAGGCAGGGAAGCTCTTATCCAACATGCGCGCGAAGATATGGGCGAAACGTGGGCTCCTCTAATCGGGCAAGATATGCGAGTTCCTTATCCAGCAAAGCCACCGACGTTGTGCTGACGCATGACGATTCTCTGCTGTGAATGAGGAATGCCTTGCATATTTCACGTGTGCGCTGGCCTGTATACCTTTTCAGGACACGGCAGGCTTCAAAATCAGGCACGCACGACTTGCAAGTTTTCACATGCTGGACAAGCATGCTGCCTATCCCGGTTTTCAGCGAGTTGGCATGTTCGCGCAGCCTGTCATTGAGACATCGTCCCGTCTGGCCTATGTATGACTTTTTACAAGACAGAGGTATTTCATAGACGACCCCTTCTTCGCATTGGACGAAGGGCGTGGCGTGACTCTTAGGGTCGTCTATGAAATACCGCTGTCTTGTAAAAAGTCGTACATAGGCCAGACGGGACGATGTCTCAATGACAGGCTGCGCGAACATGCCAACTCGCTGAAAATCGGGACAGGCAGCATGCTTGTCCAGCATGTGAAAACTTGCAAGTCGTGCGTGCCTGATTTTGAAGCCTGCCGTGTCCTGAAAAGGTATAGAGGCCAGCGCACACGTAAAATATGCGAGGCATTCCTTATTCACAGCAGAGGATCGTGAAGCGTCAGCACACCGTCGGTGGCTTTGCTGGATAAGGAACTCGCATATCTTGCCGGATAAGAGGAGCCCACGTTTCGCCCATAACTTTTTGCGCATGCTGGATGTAAGGGTTCCAGGCGTCAGCGACGCTGCAAAGTCGAACGCGCGGGAAGCGGCGGTTCCCTGAAGGGCGCCTGAAGGGCTTTCTTACAGCCAGCCTGTCAACATCAGGCGGCCTTTGGATCATGCCGGCTGCGTGGAGACGAATTGTCTTGAGCCTGAGCTGGGCTGCGACGTTCTTTTGAACAGCGTGTTGCAAAGCACAGTACGAGCGTGGGAAAGCGTGGGTCGAATGCTCGATTCGCGTTCCGCAGACATGGCGGTGGTCGCTTCGGGGGCCGCCTGCGCGCGCGTTTAGCCAGAGGGACGGTTGTAAACCAAAGTGGCCCGACGCGCTTCTGATAACGAGGAGCAAGGGGCTGTCAACCGTGCTTTGACGGCGGCCGATTGGGGCCGCAGTTGGGTCTTTGTTGGCCCGCGCGCACCCTAAGGAGGTGCGAAGATGTTTCGTTGGGAATGCGACGCCGCGGGGTCCGCGCGCCCCATATGGTTTCTGCCGAGGATCGCCTGTGAATGGCGGGGAGCCTTGAGGGCCCGCTGCGTTCGTTAAGAGAAACGGATACGGGTCACCCCGTGTTTGTGGTGCGGTCGAACTTTGGACAAGGCGTTATACGCGTAAAGTGCGGGCGTGGGAACAGGCAAGGGAGGCGGCGTGCCTAGAAGCTTGAGTGTTTTGAGTGTTTGAGTGCTTGTTGTATTTCATTGGTTCGCTTTTGATCTCTTTCTTGTTTTTCTGGTGGGAGAGAGTGACCAGTGTTTGAGGGTTACGGAGGGGCGTTGCCCGCACGGTTTAGGCCCGGATTTACTAATACATCCTATCAGGTTCCCAGGAGATACCGATTGGCCTGTGTATCGGGGGTGGGGCCTAAGTAACCCATTAAAACCACGAGACACGAGGTCTCGGGGTTAAATCCTCAGGGTTTTAATGTGCTATGCACGGCCGGCGTATTGCCGGGCTAGCCAGGTCAGGCTAGGGAGGATCTCACCATTTGGGTAGTCTTAGGTCAGGTCCGTCGCTGACGGGGGTGCTACGTGCACAAAGTCTTAGCTGACCAGGAATCCCACTTTATTTCTTACTTTGTCAACTCAGTCTGTAAATATCCTGTATATGCATTCTGTGTAAATATACAGTTTTTTTTAAAACCCTCCATCAACTTTCGTCGTCGTGTCTTCAGTGCCGCAATAATCAGGCACCAACGCAGACCATCGGAAGACTTCTACACGCCACAACAGCGGCGCATCGAAGCAAGGAACAATGAACCAAACCTTTACTCTCGATAAGAGCTTCCCTGCCTGTTTGCCATGCCTTCCCGCGTTCTGCAATCCGTTCTCTGATAAACATGCTAATTTTTGTACCCGTATAAATGTTCTTTCTTTCCAAAAATAAACAGTTGTTAGTCAGCGCCCGTGTTTGTCACCTCTACTCTTAGTCCTGTCCCTGCGCTGTTCAATTTCACGCAATGAACCAACTAGCCCAGTTACAAACCCTCCGACGTTTGTTTCTTCAGTCTTGGCAAGTTCCATGATTTGTACGTTGTTTCCAGGTGTGCACTTCCACCAGTACATCTCCATTCTGGAGTTTCCTGGCTTGTAATTATTCCCCACTAGCTTACTAAGGACCTTGGCTATTGCAAAGGGAGATCTCGCCTACATGGACTCTTCGATCATTGAATGACAAAGAATCGTGGGAAGTTGTCACTGTTTTTTGCGGGATGTACTGAGCAGTCACTTCGGTCCGGGTGCTTTTCAGGGACTGATCAGGAGGTGTTTTGCTTTTAGCCATGTGGATAGCTGCTGTTTTCCGGTGCCACGCTGGCCGCCCACCACGGAGCCCAACGTGCGAAGCCTGCAGCTATCACGCTAGCCATACGTGGCCACTATGGCCACGTATGAAAAATAGTCTAGGAAAATTAGTCTTCATGAAAAATAGTCTAGGGAGGCCATTTCGCACAAGTTAACCCTTGCCGCCTCAGATAAAAGAAAAAAGAGAGGAAAAACAGTGGGTGACAAGGACACGCATGGAAAGATGCAGGACACAAAAAGGGAGAGAGTGAGGGATATAGGAAAAGGCAACTGGCTGCTTTCCCCAGGGTGGTTCAAATCCTGAGGTGCGTCCACGGGAAGCAGGGGCCAATGTGGTGTGTTGCCGCCACCAGGGGCCGTAAAGGTCCAAAACACCCCTCGCCTTGGTTCAGCCACCAAGATGCCTTTTTTCCCGGGCACGGCTAAGCCACGCACAGCCGCGACGTGGGTGTGTCCAACCCCTACGAGCTCGGGGTCCGCGGTGTCGCCACTACCGTCACCTTGAGTAAACAGGTGCCCTGGGTGGGACAGGACATAAGAAAGAAAACCGAATAACACTACTTCTCAGAGGGGTTAACCGCAAGTCTGCGCCTGTCTTGTGTACCCTCTCTCTGCGTAGCGTCTTCCTTAGTGCAGTTTACCCCTTCTCAGAAAAGGCACCAACTCGCCCAACAACAAGTCCTTCTAATAACACTATTTACGCTGACTGTAGCAAATGTAATCTCTTCCAGTTTTTGCCGAATTGATAACTGCTGTCTGCTGTGTTTCACAAGTCATATGAATTTTTAACACGAAATTGTTTTATTCCGGGATCCACCAAGATCTGACTGAAGTCCTACCTGTCACGGAAATGACATCAAAAAATGTTCCAGTGACGCGGCAGCGCCAGGATTCTAGCCGGGTCTCCGTCATCGCAACGGGAGGGTGTAGACGCTTTACCAATGCGCTATGGAGGTGAAGCGCAGACAGTGTTAGTGAACGCGCCATATATGACGCGACGTAGGGCATCGCGATGCTGATGAGCGCCGATAGTTGGTGCCCAGATGAGCTCGTCGCTACGGAAACCTCTGCCGTACACTCCATGGGCAGGAATTCGGTGGTAGTCCATTTGCCAACGCTGCGCGCCAGCAGGTCATCGCTCGCCAAGCATACCGACAATACATCCCCGCAGTCATGCTCTTTCACTGCTGCGGACCGTGAGTTCACCAAACGATTCGCCGGCAACCCGTTCAGTTTCGTTTGCATGGTTTGCGAACGCGTGTGGTTTCATTCGGATTTACGCAGTGTACCGGCAGTACCGATGCGTGAAATCCAGTGTCTAATGTTGATGCGTGTGACGGTGTCACACCGACGAAATATAAATAATGATGTGCAAGTTGATATCGATGCAGAATAAACAATCAACTGATCCTGTGAAGGCCCATTTCACTTTCGCGTTTTACGCATTCCTATGAAAGAGGGATCAACCACATTTTTTTCTTGAGAGTGTGACAAGGGACGAAATGTTTCATGCGTTCGGGTCCTCCACCCGGCCACTCCAGAGCATTCCGTGTTTTCCTTACGAGCTTCCTCACTTCACGTGACTTCTCGGAATGTTTAGTGCGGCCGTAACACATTAGGGTTATCGTTACCACTTCTACCCCAAAATGTTCTCCTCTGCTGAAAACGTTATGAATTGAACGGTTCTATTAATTTTCCCGCTTCTCAGTGCCCGCGCACCTCTCACTCCTCTCCTAAATAAGCGGCGTTCGGCCTTCCGCAGCCAGGCCACTAACAAAGGTTTCTTGACCGCGCGGGCGGAACGGAATACAATTAAGCCACGCAACCAACACAATTTTCCCGATCCTTCACTCATTTATGGTTTGTTTTCGCAGTGCCCGTGCGCCGGTTCCGCCCTGGGAGTCCTCGCATCCTTATTATTCGAGAGACCAGCAGCGCTGGTCGCGTCGTGCCGGGACGCCCCGATTAGCCCACCGTTTTTGTTCTGTCTGGAACAGCAGGAGTTGGAGTTCTGTTCTTTTTGTGCTTGCTTTCATCTCACACCTGCTGCTTCTCGGCGCTATTTTGAACGCGTTAACTTTTTTTTCCGTGGCCAGTATTATTTTTTTTACTATAGTGAAAACCAACCAATGAGCATTACTAACTAAATTTCCTTCAAATATTTTCCCTCAATGTACCTGCATGTTTTCTTTGCGCTAAAGAATGAGGACATGCATGACCACTACCCGCGGTTCCAGGAGTTTCGAACGGTTCTACATATGTAAACCTCTTGCTCAAGTATCCGTAGTAACATTTGGCCAGAAGGTTGAACTCAGGTACAAGCGTGTGTCTTTTCGAAGCCTCGGTTGGTTTGAGTGGCACTGCGGGGCTCTGCTTGGGCGCGTTGTGTCGCGTGACTGCGGTGGCCACCTAGAGTGACCGCGGACGAGCTGCCGCAACAAGCCGAGGCCCTAAACTGGATCATCGCTTAAAAGTGGTAAAGGGACCCTGCAATACTCTTTGAGCAGTACAAGTAAACCTGCGCGACACTTAGCTTACACTACCAGAAATACCTGAAGCCAAATATTGCACGTGCACGTGAAGCGGTGAGACCGCAAATCGCCGTGAAAGACGCGGAAAAACCAACCGCGCTATCTTCAGTTCTCCTCATTATACACCCCTGGTATGCATACCAGGGGTGTATATAATGAGGAGACGTCATTGAGGCCGTGGCTGTACAATCGGCTGTCACTGGTCAACTTCGCGGCTAATTTCTTGCATTTCCTGTGATGGTCCGCCGTCGTCGCCGCTGTGTACGAACCTCTTCTATGTCTGAACCTGTACGCACAAGTTTGCTGTTTCTTTTGTGTGTTTCGAGTGCGCCCGGAGTTTCAGTGATGAGCTCAATACTTCCCTTTCAACCAGACCACTCGACAACAAACGTTTATTGCTTCGAAAACGCCCTCCCACCCCGAGCGCGCGTTTGCGAGCAGGCACCCATGCCTGCTTTTTTTGTGGCACCAGACTGGAAATAGACACCTCCACGTGCGGAGAAAAGGAGAAAACTCCCCGGCCTGTGAAATATCAAAGGCCGCGGAAGAGAACGCCGCCAGCCGCCCCCCACTCTGGTTAGAGAGCGCGCAGCTTTCGTCGCGTTTCGGTGACAGTGAACGGATTTTCATAAATATTGCGGAAGGAGATTGCTGAGACAATAAAATTTACCCCCAACTACATTCCTAGTAGTCGATGGTAAGTGCTTCAGGGCCCCTTTAAGGGCCGAGATAGACAGGGAGGGTGTGAACCCGTCGCGGTGGCTCAGTGGCTATAAGGCGTTGTGCTGCTGAGCCCGAGGACGCGGGTTCGATTCCCTGATACTGCGGCCGCTTTTCTGACGGAGGTGAAACGCAAGAACGCCTGTGTGTTCAAGGTTTCGGCGCACGTTAAATATCCCCAGGTGGCCAAAATTAATCCGGAGCCCTCCACTACGGCATGCCGGATCGCCTGAGTTGCGTCGGCGCGTTAAGCCCTTCAATCAATCAATCGACAGGGAGGGTTTTAGGCTCGCTGGAGTGTGTTTGCTGCCTCATCTACTAAACTGTAACACCAGAATGGCTACACGCTTCAAAAATCGGCAAACATTCGCCTTAGCACATCTAAGATCCCAATAGAGGAGCAGAACCAGAGTAGAAAACATTGGTAGTACCACAAAGAGAAAGACAGATGGACAAAACTCAAAAACGTTGTTTGGTTTTGCAGCATCATCGACCGTATCCTTTCCGCTCCTTCGACTTCCCTAGCAGAGGTCGAGACTGAAATCAACAAATCCTTCACCGCATGACTGGTGAAAGGCGTCATGCAGCGCTGGGGAATCTTTGTTGCCTCGTGGCGCTTCACCCACAACAGCACACTGAAACAGAAAAAAAAAAACGAATCTGGGCTTCTTCAGATGTTTACTCTTCTGGCAGGAACACATGACATAATGCCGGGCTCATTGACAAAATCAAAATTTAGATAGCCGGAATACGATGTTATGAGCTTTGTGTTTTTTTGCGGTGCTGTTTCCCCGAGTAGGAGTTACAATTCGATACATCTTGTCCTGTTTGAGGAATAATACAGAGTAACTAGGTTCGTCGGCCCCTTTTGCTGATTTTAACTGGCGGAAAGTTAACGTGACAGCCCGAAAGCAAGACTTGATGTGCCGGTAACACTGTTTTAAAAATTGTTCTTTAGAAGTCACAGGTAACGTTGTTGACGAATATCAACCATTAGAGTAATACACCTAAGGAAGGAACTGGTCAGGTTTACTGGAACTACTATTCATTGTACGTTCAGCAGTATGACCGCAAGAAGGATACCATTCCGGATACCAAGGATTCTGTCGTTATTTTAACCCTGTTGTCTTTGTGAGAAGTGAAAATTCTTTTGAATCGCAAAAATAGAAACAGTAACTGAAGACGGGTATAGAACCGATGTCTCACCTAGCTTTAGTCAAATGGGCTGCACACTTTCTACGTTGCGCGCACGTGCATTTCAACAAAATTGAAAATAATTGCCACGTTCAAAAGTAAGGAGCAACAGTCCACCTCCATAGTTGGGGTGATAATGTTTCAATAGCTACCCCGCCCCGGTGGCTCAGTGGCTAGGGCGCTTGTGCTGCTGAGCCCAAGCAAGCGGGTTTGATCCACGCCGTGCTGGGTGCTTTTCTGATAGAGGGCAAAAGCGAAAACGCCCATGTGTCGAGATTTTGGCACACGTTAAAGATCACGATGTGGTCAGAATTTAATCCAGAGCTCCCACCACGGCGCACATCAGAGCCCAGGTGCAGCATCAGTGCCTTAACCTCCGTAATCTGAAATCTTTCAATCGCTAGCTTTAAGAATGTAAAAGGCAAAAATGTTGAGCCTGCGCTAGCAAAATTTCCAATGAAATTGCTGTAAGTTAAAATTGTTTCTGTAATGGTTTGTAAAGCAGGAGAATTATTATCATGCTGATTTCCTTTGTCTCGGATGCCTTTAAAAAGTGTACAGCAAATTGGAGGCGTGCTGACAACGCAGCGGGTTTTTTTTCATTGCCAAAGTTGCTTTTGATTTTATGGTATTAGTGTGCCCTGTGAACTGTGAAACGCCCATGGCAAAGAATGCACCTCCTGCGCAGGAACGTAGAGCATAAGTTTGGTTAGGCACGAAACTATCCTCGCCCTTTGACATGTTAGGAAGAACACTTCATTCTTGCAACAACGCATCCTATGGTCAGGGTGGCTGGCGATATACATATGGAGATTCATCAACCCTCTTGAGAAATGCGCCAAATGCTTGCCGAAAATTTGGAGTTGGTCAATGTAAAATGAGCAAATTTCTTACGTTGGTCCGGTGGGACGGTACCAATAGTGACAGTGCAGGTGTGGTAGTCACTGTAAGGCACGTGCGCGGTGTAGTTGTGACAATTATCTGAAAGCGAGAAATATTGCAAGTTGTGTTTCGTAACAAATAACATATCGAAAGCAGAAGTTGTGTTTCAGTACAACAATAACATATAGGAGAACAACCTTAGCGTTCCAGTACAGTTGGGTTTATCGTTTTTTAAAGGCACGAGCGAATGACATATCTTTAGGAGAACAACCTTGAAGGAGCCAATCAAAATCAAGTTGGGTTTATTAGAAAGATCTTTGCGGAGATAAAAGCGAAGATACAATATCATCGTTCAAATAACGGAGATATTAAAGACGTTCCCGCAATTCTTCACGGCAATTTTCTATGCGATTCCGTCACGGAACCTTGTTGTGCGACGACACATTTGCGGGCCGCCTTAATGGGGCCTCTAGTCCCATTCAGCACTTGAACGTCTGTAATGGGGCCTCTAGTTCCATTAGCATCACTTGAATGCTAAATGAGTTCCTGAAAATTATGTTTTATTGTTGGCCCGTATGTCATTCCTAACACGCACTAACACGTGGCGCAAAACTTGGCGCAAAATTTGAAATCTTCTTGCTTTTTTTCGTAAACAAACACTTCGCTTTTTTTCGTAAACTGAGTGATATACATCCTGTTCTTTCTGTAATGGATCTGAGTATCTCTGGCTCCTTTAAAAGTATAGTTATTCTTTAAAAGTATAGCCTGGTATCTTGGCGAGATCGAAGTTCACGTATTCAACAGGTTGGTTCAGCAGCCTTCTCGTTAATCTAATTAGTGGCTTCCCAAATATGAAGCCCCGTGCGAAGTTGGGATTTATAATATTTATACATTGCGAAGTATATTTCGCTGAACACAGCCCCAGTAGTACAGTGATCTTTCTAAGCTACCGCTTCATTCTGTTCAATTTCTTAGCGACAGCTCAGGAGCTGAGCTAGGAAAAATTCAAAAGCTTCTGGCCGGACAGGATACAATAGCCAGTGAAGCCAGTGGGGAAACCAAGCGGAACACACTCAAAATCATCTAGCGTACAAGTATGCTCATTCTCACTGTCATCATCGTGATAAGCATTTCTAACCTCTCTGCCGGACAAAGGCCTTTCCTGTAGAACCACAACGGTCTTTTCTCCGCTGCCTGAGCCAACTATTTCCGGAAAATTTTCCGAATTCGTCTTTGCATTGTGTTCATTGTCTTCTCCCAGTTCTTGTTCCCTTGGTCAGCCGTTACCTGGGTTTCGCGGTGTCGGCGTATGTTTACTTCGCGTTACCTAGTGAGCGAACGCAGCAGCGACGGCAGAATGAAAACGGCGAGGAGCGTCTGGCGAAGCGTGAGGAGAGGCAGCACACGTGCCTATGGCGTCATCTCTCTCAATGCCTTCCCCTCACTCTGTTTAAGGCGTCGCCAAGAAGGCCCTGACACATTCCACAGGCGCTGTTCCGTTCGCCGCTAATCCGAACCACGTGACATTTGCGCAGGAGCTTGAAACACGACTTGCAACAACACGCTTGTCGGGCGGCGGCGAGGCGCTGCGAGATAGCAGCAGCGTAGCGGGCAACTCCTTGCGTTCGCTGAGTGAGAAGATGCGCCCTGACTGAGAAGACGGCAGCTCGCACTGCGCCCAAATTTCGCATTACGGAGAATATTAATTGTCAGTGCACTTTTTTTCTATCCCTGTTAGTAATGTTCCTCCGGTTCTTATTTGGTAACACTACATACCTGCTCAACTACATTGTTTTCCTGAGTTGAACTAAATCTTCTACCAGGGTTTTCTTCCAAGCATAAGGACGCTCGTTTCTTACTCGTACGCTCGTAAGCGTTACTTTGATCATTCCTTTTTTCATGGTGTATTGAACAGCCCTTAGTTATCTTTCTACCTAGTAACACCGGGATATGTTTCCATCTCACATATTGCTGGCAGCGCCTTGGGTCGTATACTATTTCTAAGTGCTACAGGTTGCACGCTGTTCAAAATTGCCAGTGCTTTTTGGGTGCATCCCAGCACATACCTAACCTGCGCGGGGATTCCTTCTTCGTGGTTGCGACCAGCACTTGCTACCTATGCAAGGCCGTTATATTGAACAATTTGGTCCAGCACTTCGTTAACTATGTGAAAACGGTGCTTCAGCGTTGCTGTAGACCTGAATTTATCGTTGACTCTGCGGCCCAGCTTTCCTACTAGGCGTTAAATCATTTTCAGAAGTGCTTCCCAGATTGACTGAATAAAACTATGTCGCCCGCAAACTTCAAGTGGCACAAGCGTCGGCGTGCAGCATTAGGCAGCAGCTGGGGCGGGAGAGCGAGAATGGACACCTCCGACTGGGAGAGACGCAGCAATTCTGTGCACATTTTGGGAGTGCACACCGGTCAATCCCGCTTTGTTTCTTGAATGTGTGCAACCAAATAAAACCGACACACCTTCGCTGGGTAATCCGCTATCAAAGTACTGGAACATATGATAGCCTTTCTTCAGCCACGTAAACCCTTAACTACTGTCTGTCTGTCTGTCTGTCTGTCTGTCTGTCTGTCTGTCTGTCTGTCTGTCTGTCTGTCTGTCTGTCTGTCTGTCTGTCTGTCTGTCTGTCTGTCTGTGGATCCCATATTCAGCCTTTCGCCGAAAAGTTAAAAGAATACCAGATCGACAGGTTTATTTAGGCGAAAACTTTCCAATTCACTAAATCTGAAAACACTCTGTACTCGTCAACATTGTTCACAAAAATAAGACATTAGGCACATTTAAGGCAATCATCATTACATAAGCGGTATTCGCAATGCTTTTTTCATTTAAAACGGTGTGTGCTTGACTTTTGCGATAGGAAAGAAAAAATGAGCATTGAAGAAAATGTTTTGACCTAAAAATACGAAGCGCGAGCGCGAGCGTGGACTGGCCTACCTCTGGCCTACCTCGCAACAGGACGTTTAGCGGGAAGGGTCATACAAGGGGATGACGGACGACGTTATGACGAAAATTATCGTGAGAAGCTGACGAGGTGAACGATGATTAAAACACTTTCACGAGTCCTAAAAGTGGGCGTACCTTCTTGAAATGTGAACTCTGATCATGTGGCACTCGATGGCTCAGACTCATTTTAAATTACACAAGTGAAACAATGATTTACGTAGTATTTATTGTATTTTGGATCGTCTAATAGCAAACGTACCATTTTGCATGAAAATGTATCAGTCAATTTATGCCCACCATGTGCATCATAAAGGAAAAAAGAGCCTTTGACAAAAGAGCCTCGAACTTACATGAGGAATGTATTAAAATTGAAAGTGTGGAACTTAACCAAAAGACTTCGGCGATACCTGCATGGGAAATGCTGATTCTGTCCCAAAACGTCTGTACTGTGTATTTAAAGACTATCGAATATTTTGACGTGTTCCAACTGTGCTGTCAAATGCAGTGACGTGTATTCAAGAAAGTGCTTATAGGACTCAAAATCTAATTAAAAAACTGTCCCTTTTGGGAGAATGATACGTAGGGAAGACGCAACGATTATTGTAAATTTGCATTTGGTAGCCGCCCTTGTGCCTACTTACATGGGTATGATTCAAAACATACTCGCCTAACAAGTGAGAGAATGGGCCGTTTTGTCGTACGCCAACACGCTCGCCGAGTTTCGTTACATTGAGTTTATTATACGGCATTTATTGCCACTGTGTAAACACAGCATAGTACACAGCTTGCTAACGTTTATGATAACAACACCGCTAATAAAATTTTCATCATGCGTGTCTGAGATGAATAGAAGTTGTGTCCACTAGGCTCTTTCTGTACTGATAACAAGGCGACGAAGTGCGGTTGACCACAGGCAAAATCGTTCCGAGACGGAGCCGTTTATACGGAATGAAATTTATGTTACCGCCATCAATGTAGTACCAGGGCTTGTCCATGACATCTCCGAAGTGCAGGTCGAAACTCGTAGATTTCCTGCAATTATAAATTTCGCATAGGTTGAGCTAGCTTCATGGTTTTATAAAACAAGGTCAGGCAGAGTGGCATACACTAAAATGACTGAAGAAAATCTAGCAATACCCAGTGGTACGAAAGATGAGGCACTCAACACGTGCTAGACCACCGGCCTATCTGGCTAACATCAAGGTAGCCTGTATCCTTACATGACCTGGAGCTGTTCGCCGCGTGACCTGATATAGTTGCGCGCAGGAGCTAATATCAGGGCCACCGTAATTTGTGCGCAACTTCGAAAGCTCGAGATGTCGTCAGAAGTGGCGGGCCAGCGCACATTTCTACCATCGGGGAACACGACAGGCAGTTAGGCAATTTACGAAAGACATGTTAGATAACATGTAATCATCGGGAACACGGTAATTGGATGAGACGAAACTGGAAATTATGCCATTACTTCCGGTGATGTCATCCTGCATGATGAGCGTCCACTGGACTTGAGAAGCACTGGATGGAGAACTAGCAAATGCTGCAGTCAATCACAGACGGAATGAGGAAATGTCCCTAAAAAAGCAAAAGGACAAAAGGGGCCGGGTGACCCTATAATGTTGGGCCTCGGCATTCGTGCGCAGATGCCGTGAGGAGTGCTTGCCAGGCAGGAGGTGTGCGAAGGAAAGTTTGACATCTACTTCAATACAGCTGTACGGCTACAAAGGAAAGCTGTGCAGCTGTCTCAAAAAATTCGCAGATGAAGAAAAATTCGTCCTGGTCCAGGATTCGAACCCCGAACCACCGCTTAATCGGAGCAGTCGCTCTACCGACGGCTAACCAGGAGGCTAGACGTTTGTAGCGCGAGAGCGAATTTATCTACAACTCGAAGTGAAGCACAAGTGTTAATCGACCAGATCTAGGGGAAATCCCCAAGGTGGAGTAAGTTTCTGCGAAGAAAAGTTTGACATCAACCTCAATGCAGCCGTACGGCTACAATGGAAACTGTACAGCTTTCTCAGAGACTTCGAAGTTGAAGAAAAATTCGTCCTGGTCCAGTACGATTTTTTCACTGTAAAACTATCCCTGTCAAACTTTCCTTCGCAGAAACCTAACACACCTTGGGGATTTCCCCTAAATCTGGTCGATTAGGCAGGAGGTGGTTCTGTATTTGTTTTCCGTGATTGCAATTTTGAGGTCATAGTAGGAGGTGGTGCGGTTCATGCTCTTTCCTGCATTGGCAGTTTGCACTTGCATTTCACAGTGATCCTAGGTCCGCCGGCGACACCAGTACACTCAGGAAGCAGAAATAAATGTACAATAAATCAGAATACTCCACAGATCGCTGCTTTAGTGAAGCTCACAATGTGCTTGCTCGCTATCTAGTTACGGCTCTTGAAGGAAATCTCTTACCCGGCGTCCATTGTGTTCGTCTTCAGCGGCGCAGTGACCTGATGAGGCAGTCTGGGAGCCTCGACGCGATATCTAATTTTTTTCCTTATGTCTTGCTACACGGGCGGCAGAAAGACAGGTGTATGTCTTGCCATCTCGATTCCCGCCACCTTCACTCCTGGTGCCCTATGGCGAACAATGCCGGATGCTGTGCATTGCCTTTCATGGCAAAGTAATCCCGCTACAGCTTGCAGGTTAACCACAACTGATGTGCAACCGCACATAACCCTGGCGATTTTAAATGTATGATATAGAATGTGAGAGGCTCAACGAGTACCCCACCCCTTTCATCGCTTCTCACAAGTGAACTGTTCCCTTTCATGACAACAATAAATTCTGGTTGATGACCGCCCAGAACACCAAGGCCGGTTACCATCCACAATTTCCGCCTTGCATATACTGCTTTGAGCGGTAACCTGATGTCATGCTGAAGGCCGACCTTGCCGCTGACACTCTCTCCGACGCATTCAGTGGAGTGGCCCACACGGGGTTCCTTACGCACGGACTGTTTACCACGCAGGTTCTTTTATTCTTCAGTCTTTCCGCGCATAAGCCGCCTAGTCGGCACTCGCACGCCAGTGACACCATGCCACCAGCATCGCAAACAGCCTCGTAGGCACTTTTCGTCTGGAGCTGAAGGTTGGGTTCCCGGCATGTGTTTCTCTATTTATATTACAGTTTGTCCGTAGAGTCTGTTAGTTGTGTGTTACACTCCGTAGAGGGTGTTACTTGTAAACTCTAAATATAAATATGGATGCCAGCTTCAAAAGGCTATACAGAACTGGCTCACAAAGTAGTTAGTTCTTTTAGAGAACCTAACTTGCAATCTTAAACGAGCTTTTGTGATTGCGGGTTGGAACTATAGGATAAGCAAACAACGAGCCCGGTTTCAGCTTGCCATGTTCCAAATCTGTGCCATGACACCTCGCTTTTCTCTCTAGAGCCCCGTGTTGGCCGCAACCAAGTTGCCTCGCGCACGATTCAATAATCAGTCGGGACTGTTTTCTGTAGCTTCTCGAACGATCATAATCCTGTCCCTGTCCGTTCCACGCGGTCCAGTCTTGTCAGTCGCCCGCAGGTCAGAGTCGTTGGCCAGGACCAGGAGGCCGACCTTCCCTAATACCCTGTGCTTCGACTATTTGACATATATGGGATGCCGTACCCCTAGGATCATACCCTTTGAAGCGCAACCTTTGAAACACTTTTTCTGAGGCGCACTACACAGCCACGACTACTGGTATACTGCTCCGTTCATTTTCAAAAATTGGTTTTCCAACCGCTGGTGCGTGCCAAGTTGTCTTGCGCCAAACACTTACAGCCGTCCCGCTATGGGAAAAATGAGGATCGAAGACGCTGAAACGCAGCCCTCACAAAGGTGCGTGGGAGCAACGCTAATCCGTGGAGTTGACGTAGACTTTTCCCGAGGTGAGCAGAGCTTGAGCCGATGTGCACCTCAGCTTTATTGTAAAGGCCGATGTTAGCATCCCGACGCACCCGTAACAATCAGCTTTGCGGGTATCTCGTGCCTGTCACAAATATCTCGGTAGAACACTTGCTTTTTAAGTGCAATGCACTTCTTAACAAACCTGCGTCCAATTAGCCCCTGAGCACCACGGTAGAACACTTGCTTTTTCTTTCACGTCATGCCGGGTCTGCTTTCACTTTCGATTTTCTTTCACGTCACGGTCAGGGTCATAAAAATCATAGACTCATTGCAGGGGATAAGACAGCATTTCACTTGCAAGTTTTCTGTGGACAAGTTACTTGCGGGCTTTGCTAAGCTCGTAAGCCACGCGACTAGTGTAATTGACCAGCTCCGGGTACGGACTTCGCTACCGTGATGGAGAATGAAAAGCGCCTGTGCTCTCGGTATTAAGCGGTACCAATAGACATCGTGGAGCTTATGCGCACGAAGGTGTTATCAACCATGAAAAATCACCCAATGAGGCTTCTCACGTAGAAGGTAGAGCCCTCGCCTTGAAGGAAGTCCGGCCTGGGGTTTCCTGACAAGACCTCTTGGCGGTAACAAAACAACTGCGGAATCTTTTGTAGTACAAAAAATGGCGTGCCATTTGTCATTGCACATTGTCTGCAGTCCCGAAGGAGGTGTGTTCATTTTCTTCATACACGGCTCCTAAGAATGGAGTGCTGAAGGATACAGCGGCGCAAGGTAGAAACTTTGCGAAATATCCTGTATTGCAGATCGCTCACCAGACGGACACTTCTGAGAACTGCTACCAGAAACCTTCCAGACATTTTGGTACCTTCCGTGCATGTGACTACCTAAGGTCAGTCTTTCTCCTGACATATGTTTGAGACAGCTCGAATGCTCCTACTTCATTTTTTCAGACAGTCAGTCTGACACTTGGGATTCTTGCTATCCCGACAAATCCCTAGCACAGTAAACGAGCCCCTCCCTGTGTTCTGCAATCAGCCGTCTCTGCCACAAACTCTCACTTTCTCAAAGAAAAAAGGGCGAAGCTTCAATTACAATAACAAAGATCCTGGAGGCAGCCATATCTATCATTTACTCCCCATCATCTCCCACCACGTTCAGAAGTTCACTAATGACTGCTGCCATAAGTAGCAGGTGTTATGTCAAAAGCATACGCTCTGGTATTGGTCTGCTGGAAGTTTTGGGTGCCTACGGCCAGGCCATATCCTCAACCAAATATTTGTTCATTTCCGTATCCATAGGGTGACATGACAACGATGGATCGCGATTTATTACATCGCTGAAGTTTGGCAATGAACGTTGTGAACTTTTCGCGAGATACATATGTATTCAGTGGTGCACCTTTTTTCGCTTGTAACGTACTACCTATTTTTTAACGAACTGTCTACCACAACTCCCGCCTATTTGCCCTTTCACGGTCGCCGCTAGGGGGCCGCGAAGAATAGTAACATCTCACGCTGGCTCCGCTTTTTGCAAGTCCCAGCGACGAAATTCTTCCGTAACCCGATCTCGTCAACCAAGGAATCACCTTCCCAAACGTGACAAGGGAACTCGGGAATACCAGTAACAAGTATCTGGACAGCATCAAACCTTGTTATAGGCCGTACAAGGTGGGTTTCATAAAGCCGCTTCGCTGAGCCTAAGTGACGTGGTGTCGATTGGGGGCTTCGGCATTTCGGAGCAGGCGCGTGCGCCAGCAGCTGCAGGGGTCAATGGCGACGTGGACACCATGTCGGCAGTGGTGGCCAGCGCGACGGGTGATGCTTCCACGCCGCAGCAAGTCATTTGCGCGGCTTTAAGGCTGGTAACCATGGTGACCGCTGAATCCATCTTACAAGAAGAATATGAAGACACCACGGGCCGGCTCCCATGTTACGGGTGCAACCATGGCCGCACCTCACCACGTTATCCCACGCATGCATCAGACGCGCCGTCCGCCGATCAAGGAAGCCGCACACTCCGCTGCGCAACCAAACCGCGAGGCAACAACGCAGCCCCAAAATCACCCCATTAAACGTCATCGATGCCCACGTCTACCGGAAGGCTACATCAAAGTCGTGATTCGAGCGCGACATGGTCTCAACGTTGCACGCATCAGGGAAGTTACATTGAGAGACAGCGACCTACGGGCTGCCGGCTTAGAGCAAGAAATGGCCTGAACGGACACTCCCGGAAATCCAGACTCAAAACATTCTTGTTATCAGCGGCGTGCTTCTCCAAAGAGCGGTGAGATACACTCGCGTTGAAAGAACTTACGCAACCCGAGCATACGTGACTCCGCCAGTGGCCTCCGTTATGGGGGTCATCCACAACATTTCCCCTTACAACTCACCCGAAGACATAGCCAGAAGTGTTGTGTATTCCTGAAACCCCACAGCCCTCCACGCCAGAAGGATGGGACAAACTCGGCCATTCTAGCCTTCTCTGGCAGCAACGTGCCCCACTTCGTATATTACCGAGCAGCGGAGTACCGATGCTCCCATTATAAGACAAAGCATGAGGTGGGCTTTGCCTGCGGTAAGTTGGGGCATCAAAACGGCGTCTGTCCTTGGGCAGACCACGCATTTTTCAGCGTGTGTGGCGTCGCTAACCGTATGGAAGAGCACGAACGCGTGGTGAAATGCGCTTTCTGCGGAAAGGAAATCCCTACAGGAGACAAGCAGTGCAAAAAGCACTGTCCCACCCCCTTCGTCCTCCAGCAGCAACAGTGGCGCCGCCAACGATCCCGCAGCCAGAAACGATACTCCTCCAGACAGCGGACGGACCGTTCGGTTTTATTCCCACGGCTACCACCGGTGGGTTCATCGTACCAGAAGAAACACAAGGAGAAGTCCAGCAAGCCTAAACGACAATCCCGCTCAACATCTCCTCGGCTGTACCACTAAAACCGTGCCCACAAACGGGACGTCACCACTTAAGAATGGGGATGGCTCATTGATTAACCCACCCTCGGCCACTGATGGGCCACCGTGACAAACAAAATTAGGTGGGTTCAAAAGTAGTCACGTGACCCACCTCGCTCACACTCATACAGAATCCCAGATGGCTTCAGCAAAACACAAATATAACCCAAACTAGAACCAAACAACTAAAAGCAAACATTTTGCCGGCCATCGGTTGTCGGGCGGCTTGTCCTGGAGTATTGTCCATTGCCATACCGCCTATAATTGTGCCGCGCGCCGCCAAAATTCCTTTCCTTTTAGAGCGTCTAACAAAGCCAGGTCGCCTACCCATTGACGCATTCCAGCCGACAAGTCGCCAGTGCCAAACGTGTGACGAACAGCAACTTCGCCCAGCAGCTTTGAGCAGTGCAACTGTCATACACAGAACGTCTGGTGCCTCTTCCTACCTTTGACCCCTTGACTGACCTTCGGTTCCTGTCCGGTTCGGGCATCCTCTTGGCGGTAATTGCGATCGTTAAAATGTCAACGGTTCCCCCTCCGCCGGTTTCCCAAACGAACGCAAGGAAATCGTCCTTGGAAAGCTGACATCGCTTTCAATTATACGGGGTGACCGACGCGTTTCCATGCGTCGTCTCTGGGCCCGCTCGTCGGGGGAAACCCAATAGCGCGGTGAACAAAAAAGAATCTTCCGAGGATTCTCCTCACGCCCCTCGCGCCTTAGTCAGCTCGGCCAGCGTGAAAACAAATATCATACAGGTAACCAAGCTAACGCGAGCGAAAGTTATCTGTTTCCTGGCAGTTTTAATTAATCAATGAGGGGCCCAAACTTAACACTCCCCGTAGCAGAGAGACGGGCTGAGGATGCGACTGATCGGCCATTGCAAGAAAGCCATCAAATGGAACAAATGAAGCTGCACTTCAAGTAAGAATTTGAAGAGCTTCAATCCGCAGTGAATTTTCTAGCCACTGCATTGGCGAATTTCAGGAGAGACTATTGACGGCCACGTCACTGTTCTAGAATTTAAGGTAGCTCAACTCCCTTTGGCATGCACATCGTCGCCAACACCACCCTCGCAAGTCGGACCCATCCACCCCTTCTTTTTTCTAAGGGCACACGGTGAACTCCCTACCCTGAAGCAGTGCAATTGACGGCCCTTCAACCAACCTCTGATCAACATGGCGCAATAACCGGGCAAACACCCAGATAGTCACTCTTACAGCACCTGGCCGTGAAACTGTAGAGGATACATGTCAAAACGAGGGCTCCTACAACAGCACATCAACCACATACGGCAAAACCTGCAGACTCCATTCTGCCAAAACAAACTTCAAACTCAAACTCGAGCTCAGAATACACCAGATTTTAATGACATTGCAATAGACACAGCTCCCAGCTAAACTCTCGAGATGCACGGGCTAGCACTACGTTCCGACAGATGCCGGTGGACCCTCGCCAAGAGGGGTCACTACCCTCGTGCATCGAAATATTTCAGCAAAGCAAATATCGCTTGAATGCGAGGGGCCGAAATATGCTTTTTTTTTTAATCCTGCCCGCTACCGCCAAGAAGAACCACAAGTTGTACGTCCTCAATGTATACAGCGCCCCAAGACTATACCGTAATGTCTGGTCCTTTCGTCAGATGCCTCACCAGGTATCCCATGGCCATGTTTTGGTTATCGCTGGGAATTTTAATGCGCCCTACCAAGCTTGGGGACACCCCCGCCCGGAAAAAAAGGTCAGCCGGTATTTTATTCCCCACAACCGTTGAATCTCAATCTCTTAACGGATCCAAACTATTAGTATGCCCATGGTGAAAGCATCAATCTTCAAAATTCGTTTCTTTTTATCCTATCCACAAAGCATACAACTGTCAGTTACGCGGTGAGTGAAAGCAAATATTCTTTGCGGGGTTTAGGTCACTTCGCACTTTCGGCCATACTAACTGCTCAGCCAACCGATTGCAAAGCAGAAACACAAGAAATACTCACTTCCGTGTGCCATTGAGGCCTTGGTAGTACCACATGTACTGCACTTTTTTTTGCTGCGTATCGTAAACCGTGCGGGATGCGTTGAGGCATATGAACTTCGCGCAGTCGGTCGATGCATAGGCAACCACAACTTCCGGAAGCTTTCCAAATGCCTGCACGGAAATTTTAAACGTCAACCGAAAGGTGTGGCTAACGACCTAATCAACACATAACTTTTTATTAGTATATGAGTGTAGCCAAATCTTTCGCCATGCCCTGCTTCAGGATATTTGATCCAATCATGAGTGATACCCAATTATCGATTACGGACAGAATGTACGGCCCTAAGTTATTTCATTAAGAACTTGATAGCCTGCGGTACCTATATAATGTGTTAATAGCACTGTTCACGTCAACCATGACTTCCCTGTCTGAGACACCATAACCATATGGGATTTGCTACGAGATTCGAACGGAAGTTTTACCATCCCGGGTCGGGTTATGCAACTGTTACGTTTTCCTTTGGGCTCAGGAAATTGGCAGTTGGAATCATTTCACGTATCTTCATTTCTGTCCGTCCCTGATATTCGAGTACACACAACAGAGAAGGGGACGCAGTATAGTACCCTGAACTGGCTTGCAAGCACAACAGACAATGCACTGCACTGAAAACCAAATAAGCGTAATACGCTGCGAATGGCACTCTAAACGATTTTACTGCTCCGTAACTATTTACAAACTCAAGATCTCTCTTTATGATAGATGAAGAGTCGCAGGTTCAACCCATTACACGCCCGTTTACAGCGCGGCAAGGCGATCTCAGCAGAAACAATAAACCAATTGCTAGGAAGCAGTATTTTGACGACTACAGCACTAACCACCGCACTGTGCAAAAACCAGAGTTGTGTTGTTTGGCACTCTAAAGAGTAAATGATAAACACAAGTGAGTTGGCAGAAGCACTTGAAAACGCCCCCCGGTCCCGAGACTAGAAGCCGCGTGCGTGCAAAAACCAGAGTTGTGTTGTTTGGCACTCTAAAGGTAAAGGATAAACACAAGTGAGTTGGCAGAAACACTTGACCCCCTGGGTCTCCAGAGTAGGGGCGGCGTGCGTGAAAAACCAGAGTTGTGCTGTTTGGCACTGTAAAGAATAAACGATAAACACAAGTGAGTTGGCAGAAACACTTGACCCCCCCCCCCCCCCCGGGTCTCCAGAGTAGGAACGGCGTGCGCAAAAAAACCCCAGCGGTGTTGTTGTTTAGCACTCTAAAGGGTAAAGGATAAAGGGTAAAGGAGCCGCGTGCGTTTCTACCTGCGCGCGTTTGAAGTTGCGGAACAAGGGTTGGCCTCGTAAGTTTCGCTCGGATGCTATATCGCGGGTCAGGTACACGACACGACACGACCACAGAAGGGGTGCACGAAAGCCACAGAGTGTCATGTTCTAGGGGCCCTGTCACATGAGGTGTCTTCCTGCGGTAGCTATTGGTGCAAAAGGGAAAGGTTCTAAAGCAAAAACTGAAGGGAGCTCACAGTAACGCGTAAGACTTCAAGGTAGTGAAGCTGTACGCATCCTTCGCCACCATATCGAAGGTTTAAGTACACGATTGCGGACGATTTGCTTCTTCTTCGCTGCTGCTGCGACCTTTACTCCATGTGTTGCTGCATAAGTGTAAGATTTCGTCACTTTTTGGACGTGACAATCATTGTACATCACATTCGTGGGGCGTATGCGCTGTGACATGTCTCTCTCCTTCCGAGCAAGTGTTTCCACGATTACGGCGAATGCTGAGGTTTTTTTTGGCCGACCTTGGCCAATCTTTGTAAGGTTGGCTTCAAACGTGCACCGGGACGCTGAGCGGTTGTCGCGACGTGCGTACACATGAGCGCTAGGCATTTTCTTAGTTTTGTTAACTGCTGGGTGGTCGCTGCGAGGCCTGCGCTCACGTGCGTGCTCGGCTATTTCTTGGTATTTTTAATTGCGGAAACAAAAAATACGATTTGCGAAAAAGCGTCGCTGTTAAACACGAGACAGTGAACACCTACGCGCCCGAGATGAAACCATATTGCTTTCCGTTAACCAGAAAACCTATTGACCGCAGACTAACACCCGAAACACCGATTGCTATCTCAAGTGGATTCGTAAAGTTTACGCGTTATGGGGTGATGGCCTGTGATTCTTTCCGCTAGAAATGAAGTAAAAAGCTGTTGAAAGTCATTTCATTCATTTAAATAGCTTCGACAGCTCCGTCTGCTTCAAATTGTCACAGAATGGTCCCTGAAAGTACAACAAAAATAGGAATGTACTCTGATGTTTTTCAAGCAGTGACATTACTAGACCAATGTTCTCTTCTTCACTAACTAAATGCCTGAAAAGGTCAGTGTCCCGAGACAGGCCGATAACAATTTGTCAGAAAAAATTGTGTACTAGGAAACCTTTCTCGCAGAAACTTAGCTGCGGTTATCTGCAGATCATTGTTGAGTGCCTCCACTAAATTCAGTGAATAGTTATTTGCGTTAGAAACACATTTGCTGTTTTTCTAGTATGAATTCACCTAATACTTGACTCAGCACAGCCACAGCGAATCAGGCAAATACATCTTCATTGCAACGCCTGTAACACGAGCACAATGCAGCATCAGACATCAGAAATGATTACGCCGTTAGTATTTGTGGCGCTCAAACGTTCAGCCGAGGAGCCATGCAGTGGCCTGTACGATATGTCTACGTTTCCAGCATTTCTTGCTGGGCTCATTGACTATCAGCAAAACACCTTCTCTCGTAGCTCTAATGGGGACCTGGTTAGAGGCTCTGCTAAGGAGAAGATATCTTTACTACGTAGTAGTGTAGTGTGTAGTGAATTGTTTTTTTTTTGTTTGCCATAATGTGCGGCTACATTTTTGTGCTGTTTATTTGCGTGTATTGTATGTGCTGTATCGCCCCTCCTGCTTGGGCCCAAACTGGGCCTGCAGTATATACTAAATAAATAAATAAATAAAGATGATGCCAAAACAGCCAGAAGTCTTCGCGTATCTGAGCGCTGTTCCTTTATTTAAACGACTTCACGGCATCCTAGTAATTACATTCAGACAAAGCCACAACTCCCTCAACTTTGCTTCCAAAGCGCTGAGCCCCTCGAAATTCTCGGAAGGTTTATGCTTAAGGGCAATCAATCACGTTATTCATAGCGAGTAATCTTGTACTGTCTAAGATCGGATTTAAATATTTGTTGAAGGTTTTTAGCAATTCAGTCTTTTCCTCGACGTGCATGTAGACATCATCATCATCATCGCCACCACCCTATCTGCACCCACTGCAGTTCAAAGGACTCTTTCATTGTTCTCCAATTACACCGGTCCTGTGCTAACTGCGACCAATTTATTCCCACAAACTTTTTGACCTCATCTGGCAATCTAACTTTCTGCCGCCCCCGGCCACGGTTACCTCCTCTAGGGATCCACTCTGTTACCCTTAATGACCAATGGTTAACTTGCCTTCGCATTAAATGCCCAGCCCACGTCCATTTCTTCTTCTTAATTTCTGGTAATATGTCTTTCACACGCATTTGTTCCCTGACCCGCTCCGCTCTCTTCTTGTCCCTTAATGTCACACCTATCATCTCCCGTTCCGTTACTTGCTGATTTGTCCTCAATTTAGGTTGAACCCTTTTAGTGAGCATCCAAGTTTCTTCCGCGTAAGTGAGTGCCGGTAACAGGCAGCTGTTACCGGCACTCGGGACAATAATACGCTGCCATTCCCTATTTGAGAAGGCCTGCCGAATGCACTCCACCCCATTCTTATCCTTCTAATCCCTCCCATTAGGTGTTACAAAATCATAGATGCTAAGCTTGCACTTTGAGATTCTGTTCTCGTTTGTTATACAGCATTAGCTTGTAATGCATTTGCCAGCTTCATGTAAAATCGACTGATTTAGTTCGTCGGCATACTTACTTTGAACGCATCGACCGGATGTTCCACGTGCCGAGGCTCATTGGCGCAAAAGTAGAGCCACGGAAGTACGTGGCACACGGTTTCTACCAGATACACCATGTTAAACAAAGCGCTGTTCAAGGAAGTTCTTGGAGGGTCGTCGAACACTCAGCCAGTACATTCAATAAAACAGCTATGAAACCGTGTGACCTGGGCCCGAATTTATAGTTGGTTTGTACTCCACGTTCCTTTTTTATGAAATAACAGCAAAGACCCTGCCCACAGCGTCGTCTAATTTACGATGACGCACAGGTAAGCTTTGTCCACAAGAGAGACGGGTACGAAATTTATATTTTGCTACGTACATCTCTCACGTGAAGCTGTCATAAGATAATATTACGTTTTGAAAAAAACCCATAATATCGCAGCCCGTATCCTGGCCCTACGTGCATTGAATGGGAAGCTCGCTAAGCTCAAGCACACTAAAAACGTACATAATGTTGTCAGCTGTTAGTTGTCAAATGTAATATTATTTTTAAAATTTGCTGATGATGGAGAGACGATACAAGCGGAATTTGCGACGGCGAATTCCCATGCTGGAGGCTGATAGCAGGGCAATATAGCATTAAAATGTATGAACTAACATAGCAAAGAGCAAAAACTATGACCTTGCGAGAAAAAAACAATTCGCATGACATGACCTTCCTTAAAACTTGTAAGAGCTATTATGCGGGCCAAATGTCATTATGGACGAAGGCTCTGCTATTTGTTTCCGAGAACCATACCAACGGCTTGTAATGAAGTGCCACTGCACCCTGAACAATTAACCAAGTACCGTCAGAAGGAAAAGTAGCGGGCTTAGTAGGGTCTGGACGGAAGCGGCATAAACAGAACGCGTTATATGAAGCGCAGTTGCGCGCGCGCACGCATGCAAACACACACACACGCACGCGCGCCCGCACACGCACACACACGTACACGCACACACACGCATACGCACAGCACTGCACATGCACACGCACACGCACATACACGCACACGCACACACGAGCACGCACGCACACACACACGCACGCGAACACGCACGCACACGCACACGAACACGAACACGCACACACACGCACGCACATGCACACACACATGCACACGCACGCACACGAACACGCCCACACACGCGCGCGCTCACGACACATGCACACACACACGCACACGCACACACGCACACACACGCACGTACATATATATAGATACAGATACAGATATATATGCAAAAACTGTAATTAGGACGTGCAGAAAGTATTGCCAAGGAACGGCGGACAATTCACCAGAACAGTCTTGTGTCATCGAACATCGTCATGTCTCTTGCATACATTCAGCCGCACGTGAAGGCCCAGCGGCTGCACGCGACTGAAAAGGAGCTGTGGCAGCGGGGCTTTCGTGTTGACCGGTTCTGTGCGGTTCTCGCCTTCTGCCTATTCGACTAATAAACACCCTTTCATTTTGATGGAGTTTGTGGCGTCCCTGACCAAGCCCTGAACCTCGCAGCTGCACGATGCAATGGCCATGCCTTGTGATAACGATACGTGCAGTCTGCCTACGGGCACAGCCATCACCGGTCCTGGCGAGCTCCGTCAACGTGATCCTGCCATTGTCAGCGGCGCGGGCGAGCATAACGTTGAGGACTGGTTGTGACCCTATGAACGCAGAAGGAGTGTCAATGCGGGTACTTGGTACTTGTCATGATGGAAAAACAGTGCAAAGACTGACTCAAAACGAATGCGCTTCATGTTTAATCTTCCTAAGTAGTCACATATGTCTTTCCTTGGATTAAATTCAGTTGCTAGTCAGCGCGTGTCCTGTCTCCTTCTTTTTCTAGTTCGTCGTCTTTGCGCTGTTTTTTCATCGTGAACCTATGACGGTCGTACCAGCAAAGAAAGGGGATGATGCCATGAAGCTCAATAAGTCATCTTTAAGTGCAGAGCACTTTATGGGCTCGCCTTGTCGTCGTAGCTCAGCTAACGGTCGATCGAGTGCCAGAATAAAGGGCGCCAGCGAGATAACGGACCATGTAGAGCCTTATGTACCGTCCGTCAGGGGGTCACGATGAGGCTTAGAAAACAACGCGGTTAAAATATTCCATAACCGTTCGAACCTTCTTGAACCGCTAGGCGCTTGTCATACATCTCCCGGTTGTTTAGCCCACAGAAAACTGCAGGTACATTTCAGACAAAATCTGTGTATTTAAACGGCAGTCCCCGCTTCATTTCGTTAGAACGCTGTTGGCGTTGCTTTTTAACGATAGTAAGTGAAAAAGCGGCCCGCGCAAAAAATTAACGTTTTCGAATCACGCAGAAGAAGGCTCCAGCATACGAAAATAAAGCAATCACGAAAAGAACAGAACTCTCGCTGGCCGCAGTTCAAGCAGGGGGCGCGCGAGCAATGCGAAGGCGGGAATTTGAAATTCATTGGGTGGCAGCAGTGAGCGGATACGGCGCTGACCCCCATAAGGCGAATCACTGCTCTGCACTTCGCGAAAGCTTTCATATTGAGTGGAACGGCTATGATTTTTTGTTAAGCCGTGGTTCACCATATTCGGTTCCGCCCCACGAAACCGCCATAACCACCTGCTGGGCGCTGACGACAGATTTATTGACGTTTTTGGTCGTCCTGGGCTGCGAATACTGCGCTCCGAATAACGTTTGCATGGTCGCACACAGCAGACAGACGAGGCGTTCACGACATATATCGAAGATGCTTTGCATGTTTTCGAACGTGTGAACCCCCCTATGACGGAATTTGATAAATCAAGCAAGTCATGAAGCGCATCGACGATACTATTGGCGAGAGATACGACCCGCGCTCCATTGCGACTATGGTGAATTAAGCCAAAGCTACAAACGCTTCGCAAACAGCGAATCTTCACATGGCGCACTTGTCTGCGAGACTACGAAAGAGCGAGCTTGGTTCATGATCGTGACAACTCTCCTCTGCTGTTGCACGTCAAACAGATAGTGCGTTAAGAAGTCGCCCGTAGACTGCCACTGCTGCATTGGTTCCAAGGAGCCTTCGTCTCCGTTGGTCCAGAACTCAGGAGCGTAATTCAAGAGAAAGTTGCTGAGGCTCTTCCGCCGGCTCCCATTAGCCCTCCTTGCCATACTTTGTACGCGACAACCCGGATCACATGTGTCGAGTGTTTCGCCACGAACCGCCAGCTTTCGTCACGTACGCTGACACTGTTGGGTCTGCACTGAGTGGGCCACCCTCTCTTACCCGCGCCCTGCACCGATGAAGACATCGCCTCCGTCTCGGCCTCCGCCCCAACTCAACTTAGCCTGACGAACGTTGGACAACCGCCCCATCTGTCTCAATTACTGTTATGCTGGACATGTCGCACGATTCTGCCGCCAATAATGATTCCGGAGCCCCTTATAGCCCTTATGGTACGGAGCCCCTAAGGCGACCTGCAGTAAGCACTTACGGTTCTTCCAGCAGAATTGTAGAATTTTTTATTTACTCATACTGTTGGCGGTGAGGCCGATACAGGGTGGGGTTACAAATTACTGCTTCAGCGACACACTGTCTTCTGTGTAACGCACCGCGCTTTCAAGGAGAAGAGAAAAATCGAACGCTGTGGAGATTTTTAGTTACCCCACAGTGGAAATCCTCAATGTTCTTTGTTGTCGTTGACGACGTGCTACTAAGAAAATTACTCCGTCGACGGCGCAGTTTTGTTCCCAGAACCCTCCGATATCTCACTCTAAGTTCAATGCGCGACAACGTCGAGTGGAGTTATGTTGACTTTCCAAAACCCTCCGTAGGCTGCAACACCGATTTTACTGAGCTTTCTCGCAGACCAGAAAGCATCAGTATGTGACATACGGCCCTCACTAAAAGCATGCCGGGCTTCTAATATCTTCTTTCAAAGTTCATGCAGCGTGTAAACCGTCCCCTGTCGCGCTTACACAAAGTGTGCATTCACCCGGAAAGCACCTATCCGACATTCAGGCTGGGCCATCGCTGGATAATTGCCGCGGTCACATTTTGACATGTAAAGTCAAACAGCTTCTTTTTGTATTAGAAAAGGCGTCGGCATCGCTTCCTTCCTATTGTTAGAAATTGAGGAAGAGGAGATGTGAAGTCTGCCACATACCGCCCCATTATCATTGTCATTGTGTTTTGTTCTCATCCTTTGGCACAAAGGCTTCGTTTGGGGTGTCGCACGGCTCGATCCCTGGTGGTGCAACCTTTGCCAGGTGGGCGATCCGCGACATTTGATGCCGAAACCCGGGAAACAAGCGGCTCCTTCAAACGACGCGCTACCAGCGACGGCCGGAGGAGCAACTTCATCCGGATAGGAACCGCACCTGCGGCAGCAACGCGAGGAAACAACCACCTGCATAGCAAGCAGGCCGCAATCCTAACGCAGCTACGGACCGGCTGAAAGCGAAACACGCTGCCAGCGACCCAAGCAACCAAAATTCTGAACGAGGCGCTCATAGAAAACGGCCGCAACGACAGAACAGCGTTCATAAAGGTGAGAGAGAGAGAAAAAGTCTTTATTGAATGTTCGCCTGCAGAATGGGACGAGCAAAGGCTCCGCGGAGCCAGCCCGTCTCTCGACGCTGCCTAGGGCGTCCTCGAAGCATTGCCCCGCAGGCGTCCGCCAGTTCGGCGCGCGAGGGGCCTTCGGGGATGTCCCCTCGAGCCCTCCGTCGGCGCCTCCCCGGGCTTCTGCCTGGCGAGAGCCGCCTCGAGCTGCTGGACGGCTTGCAGCTGCTCCGTCAGGTCCGACGATGCAACCGCTCGTGCGATGGGATCCGGCAGCCGCCCCTGTGGCGCGGCCGCTTCCGTTGGGTAGCGAGAACAGTCCCATAGGATGTGGGTCAGAGTTTCTCTGGCACTCGCGCACACACTGCACACGTCACTTTCATAAATGTCTGGGCACACGTGGCGCGCGAGCGCCGGCGTGATTACCGATCTGGTCTGCAACTGCCGGAAGAGCACTGCCTGCGCCCTCGTCAGTCCCGGGTGGGGTTGCGGCATAGTCCGACGTTTGAGCCGATACCAGCGCAGGACCTCGGCATACTCGACGAGGGGCTCCTGCTGTTCGATGTCCTGGCAGCCGTCATCGCCTTGCGGTTCTCCGTCCCTCGGGGCCGCTGAGCCGGGGGGGATCCCGGTGGTGATGGAGGGGTCACCGGGCGAGCCGCCGCGCGGTTGGTGAGCGCGCTCGCGGCGGCGTCCGCCCTCTCGTTGCGGTTGGGGTGGCCGCTGCCGTTGTTGCTGCTGCCTGCTTCCCGCGTGTCCGTGTGCGCCGGGAACCACCTCAGGTGGGTGGCCGGCACCGAGTCTCTCACTGCACTACACTGCACCACGCGCACTGCACTGGTACACACTCTGTTGCGGGTGAAGTTCATGATGGCCGAGCGGGAGTCGCTCAGTATCGTTGTGCATTGCGGGTCCGTTAGCGCGAGCGCGATCGCGACTTCTTCCGCGTGCCGCGCGGACGGCGCGCGGACGCTGCACGCACTGTGCACTTCGCCAACCTTGTCGCGAGCCGCGAATAACTTCGGATGATGGATTCTGAGATCGATTCCGATTTCTACGAAGACCTTGCACACGAATACGGGTCTGCAGCGCACTATGGGGACCAGATAATTGAGGCTCTCACTCTCCCTCAGTGCCTGCTCGAGGACCTCAGCGTCGGCAGTACGGTAGAAGCCCCCTGCGATGGCGATCAATCCGCCACTTGCTCTAACGACGGCTTGGTCCCAGGTTTCCGAACCTAATTTCCTAACACTGAATGTCACGCCTTTTTATGGGAACGTGTGTCAATGGACATCGTTCTGGGAGCAGCTCAACGGCACAGTCCACAGGAACGAGAGCACCACTACAACAGAAAAGTTCCTCTACTTTCCTTACTATCTGAAAAGTGAAACAGTAACTGTCATTGCCGGAATACCAACAGCGGTTCCTTGCTATGATACTGCCATCCAGCTGAGAGTGCATCCTACAGCGACATTTTAAAACGCTCCGTGGACTTCAGCACGTGACGTCTGCATCGGACACGATACAGCTGACGAGCCTATATAGCTTCATTCAGATGAAGATACGCCGCCAGGAAGTGCTGGAAATACCAGCGAACGCCATTTCGGCGACGCTACATGGCGTATTGTCGGAGGTGTTGCTGGAAGAGATTGTGAGGACGTTTCAACGACGCATCCTTATCAACGTAAAATGCTCTGCATGGAAACTAAGTCTACTCAGGAAGAAAATTCAACGAAATACGCCAACTACAGCAACTCTTGTGGTAAACTCAGATTCAGCTGAGGCAAGAGAGTGATGTGTTCTATAGCCATACGTAGAAATTCAAGCGACCCGTCCAACGTACCAGTCAATCAACATTGGTAATACACACCTCGCAAGCTTCGGTGTCTGAACTCACCGAGCGCTTTTTTGCACTTCGGCAAGTCACCCTCGCGATACATGCCAGGAATCATTCAGCATTACAGAATAGAATTGAAGGGCCTGACAAAAGCTATGCAGTGATTCGGGTGTACGAAGACGTGACTTCGGTAAGAGCAGTGCCAGCGTGCGATAACGTGCTCAACACGCAAGGGAACGCGAGCGGTTGTCACGTGCGACACATACTACAAAATAAGGTGAAATGAGGTGAAAGCCGAAACACCATGCGATTCCCCAGACCAGACAAACCTATCAAGTCCGCATCGGCCGATCCCACAACCTGCCAGCCGGACGAAAGATGTCCACGTCCAGACCCATCGTCGGGATCATCGGTACCAACTGCGCACGATATGTACGAGGCATTTTGGTGGCAGCCAGCCATGTTGCGCCCAACCCGAAAAAGACGTCGGGGTGAAGGGGCAATAAACGGCATGCGAGAGACGAACCTAGCAACCTGAATTCGGTTCGACCGCCCCTTCGAAATAACGACGGTCCAAAATATTCGAGCTACGACTACGTAGCCGGTTTGGCGACGCCCGAGCATGGGTCCAGGCAATTATGGTACCAAGAATTTGCCAACACATCCCAAATACGGATATCAACGGTAGTTTTGCGAAACATTTACGGAAGTTAGACAGCAGACTTGCTGACAACTGAACCGTCCACCAGAAAGTGGAACAAAAACATCGACCTCTCGTAGGGTCCGACCAACTTTGGACAGTAATGAGAGGACACGTCATTGGAAGAAAGAAAGCGCAAGGATTAGTCGTGATAAAGACGTCGCTTGGATGGACGCTTCAAGGCCCTGACCGCGGGCCGAGTCGTGCACTGTAGGCAACGGCGGCCACTTCCGTGCAAGAGCGCAAGCACCCTCCGTTACAGGCAGTTTCGTCATACGCGCGCAAATATCACCCTATGACGGATGCAGACAGGACTCTGCACGAACTACCCCACAGAAAGCGCGCGAACAAAGACACTAGAGGACATCGAGTGGCCTTGCACAGCGAAGGCCAAGCAAGCGGGCACCCAAGTTGCCCGTACGCAGCTATCAAGTGTCTTGTGCGTGAAAGCGAGCATCCGCTCTTCAAGGAGTCGACTGGGTTACCGACTATATTCCAAGCTTTGCAGGTCACAGACGTATACAGTGTGCAATAGCTTGCGAATAAAAAATTCGGCCAGCTTCGCACTGTTGGCGCGAAGCCTGTGCAAACAGTGAAGCCGGCGGCCTCACTTAGCTTATTCACAGTTTGGCTAAGTATTTTCTGGTGTATAAGGGTCGGTGTTTTTCTGAAATTTTCGTTGGTGCGTCTCATCCACCGACTTTTGTATGAAATAAATACGGTACGTGGCGGCCGCGCTCGATAAGGTACCTGTATGCTGCGTGCACATTAAGAGACACAGCTCTGTGGTCTAAATGAAGGAATCATTTGTTAGCGATTCGGAGGAACAAGACTTCTATGGTTTTGCCTAAGTGCTGTCTGTAAGAACATGTCATCTGTGTGTACAATAAACCATTTTTCAGAGGTGAGCTCTGTCTAGACTTTGGACGGTAGATGCACGTGTGTAGCACTGCTTACCGGGGATGCGTTCAGAGGCGGCGCCGCCGCAACCATGTACTTTCGCCGCACTTCCTAATAAACTGATCCTCTATGAGTTTACCTGATTAAGTGCGTTTTGTATACCGGTGCGTCTTATACACCGGCGCGACTTTAAAAAGTTTTTTTTTTAACTGTCGGTTTGAGGGGGTGTGACTTATGCAAAACTGCGACTTATAGACCGGAAAATGCGCTATCTTGGAGACTCGGACAAGTTCTCTGCTTCGTTCATTAAAGTATGTGCAATGTACGTGTGCCCATCAGCTTGCGGTGAAGCTTCCAAGTAAAGCGGAGAGCGCAGCGGGAAGAGCATTTCCTCAAATTTTAACTTCGATCAGTGGCCACTATTCGGTTTGTGTTGTCTGCAGTGTGGGGCACTAATTAAGAAGTTGACGCAGCGTTATCGCTTCTCGGCCTTTTCGCTGTATTTTATTTGGCATCAATTCTTCTCTTTTCACTGCACCCCTCGTCGCAGCGAGCGATAGAGCGAGGCACCCCGCGACGCGTTTCCATAGCCGGGCTTGTACCAATTGCATCGCCCCTCCGACAGGTGGCGACACGAATCCCTCCCGAGCGCGGCGAGGGAAAGCTATGGTGATGTGGTGACGTCACCGCTCTGGGAGTTTTTCCTGCGCACGTTCGCCTATAAATGCTGCGTTTTTATCAGGAGATATCTCCCAGCAAGTTTCAACGGCAACCATTCGGCGTAACATATTTTAAATCCACTTTAACCTTCACCCGTACCGAGAAAGCCAAGAGCGGGCCGACATGACATCCACTTTAATCTGCTACTTGCCCCAAATGCCGACGTCGGGGCTCCCGTGACGAAGCCCACGCGCTGGCGGCGGTTGGACATGCGCACTGCTCCGGCGTGTCACGGCCGGGCTAGAGAGCGAGCGGCGCGCGCTTTCATATGACAGCGCGCGCCGCTGCTCTCTAGCCGGCCGTGCTCCGGCGTGTGTACACGTCATGGTTTTGGGTCTGACGTCATGCTGCCAGGGCGCGTTGGGACGGTGAAGACCTGGGCCGGTCTGGGCGCGCGCGCGCCTTCGCGCGCTCGCGCGTCCAGAGCGGCAGCGATACGGCAAGAATGGTGACGTCCCGTGATACCTCCTGTCATAGCGACCGCTCGTCGTTCGTTTTGTCGAAACCGAACGTGAAACGAATAAACGACGCCGTAAATGAATGTTTACGCTGCACCCAACCGTTTAATGTGTCATTCTATGATTAGTGGGCTGGTAGGCACGCATAGCAGCCTCGGGTCCCGATGATAGCCCCGGGTCGCGATGGTATACCTAACGCCTTCCTTCGGCGTTATGCTGAAACCTTGGCTAGTTTTTCTCGTTTCTATATTTCAGGCTTCCTTAGATCAGCTACTTCGCTCCTGACTTCAAGGTAGCCCGTGTTGTTGCCGTTCATAAAAGGGTGACCTCTTATCATTCCGAACTACCGGCCTATTTCAATAGCTCCTTCAGCCTGTAAACTTCTTGAACATATTGTAGCAACTTGCATCTCTGATTTCCTGGACCAGCACAAAATATTGACCCCTTTCCAACACGGATACCGAAAATGCCTGTCTACAGTCACTCAACTATCCACAGTAATTCACTCTCTTGCTTCCACTTCTAGATAAACGCGGCCAGGTTGACGTCATTTTTCTTGATTTCAGTAAGGCCTTCAGCTGCGTTCCACATGACAAACTAATTAATAAGCTACGTGTAATAGGGATTCCTTCCTTCCTTGTGGCATGGGTTTCTTCCTATCTCACTAACCGTAAGCAGTACGTGAACTTTAATGACCACATTTCCGATGTCCTCCCAGTTACATCTGGTGTTCCACAGGGTAGCGCACTTGGGCCCCTACTTTTCTTATCTATTGTAATGATATTGTTAATATTGTTGCTGAACCTGTACAAATACGTCTTTTCGCGGATGATTGTATTCTTGTTTAATAACATCCACTCTTTAGATGACCAGACAGCCCTAAATTCTTCTCTAAACAGTATTCTTTCGTGGTGAACGCAATGGGGTATGAGAATTAATTACGAGAAATTAGTTTATCTCAGAATTACCAATAAAACTCATCCTCTCAAGTTTTGCTACAGGATTTCCAACAATCCCTTAGCTGAGGTTAATGAATTAAGTATCGCGGTGTTACAATTACTACAACTTAAAGCTGGAATACTCATATCACGAAAATTTGCGCTTCAGCGTTCCGTAATTTATGTCAACTGAGGCATAAACTTAGAGATGCCTCCCTCTCGTGTTAAATACCTGGCCTAAACAGCACTCATAAGACCTAATTATAATATGCTTGCACAGTTTGGGATCCGTACACCAAAGTTAGCATTAACAATCTCGAGAAAATCCAAGAAGAGCTGTACGTTTCATCTATTCAAAATATAACCGCTTTGATTCTGTATCTCAACTGATGAACACAAGTAACATCCAAACTCTTGAACTAAGGCGCAAATTTTCTTCGCTTCAAATATCTACCAACTGGTCAATAAAAGCTGGGATTAGATAGCAGTTTGTATGTAAATCCACGTTCAACCAGATCCCGTCACACCAAGGCAAATCTCTAACCCCATTTTTTGCTAAGACTAACATTTTCAAATTTTCATTTGTTCCCCGAACTATTGAAGAATGAAATTCGTTCCCCGTTTCTGCATTTTCTACTGTTGAATCCCTCGAAGCTATTTAGCCCAATGCACTGGGCTGAGCTGATGCCTCGCCCTGCTCAATGCATTGTTTTTTTTTTGTTTTTATCTTTATACCTCGTATTATTCCTTACAATTGTGACTCCCGTATTCTTGTATTCTGTACCTTTCTTGTCCACTCCTGCTTGGGCTATCAAGCCTGCAGTATTGAATAAATAAATAATTAATTAATTAAATTAACGCAACACGAAAATTTTGTGTCAGTACTTCTTTAATACTGGGGAGCCACGTATCAGGGGCATTCTAAGCTGAAGTCCGAAGACGATTCACTAATTGGCTCAGCAGCATGCGCCTACTTGAACGGCCACCGCAACTGTCCACACAACAGACATTGTTGAAATGATAATCACTTGAACGCTTCGCTTCCAACGTGGTTTCGAACCTTGATTCACCGGATGAATACAAGCAACCAAAAGGGCAGATGGAAGGAAAAAGCCACCTAAGTTGAATTTGCCTACACGTTAGTGTCACCAACGATTACGGTGCTGTTTAAGCCAGGAGCCTTGCATACACATTTATCTTTTAGATGGGAAGCATCTCATCCTCGCGGCTGTGTCCCTCCCTCCCTCGTTGTTGTCCGCCGTCCTCCACTCTGAAGAGACGCATGCGCGTCTCTTCAGCCCCGTCAGCGTTTGGGCTGACGTCAGTGCAGTCCACTGCGTCCGGTTTCGATCCCACGACTCTCTGGCCGCAACGGGAGGTACGTGGCGCTCTTCCCACTGCGCTACAAACCCAGCAGGGAGCATGTGCTACGAACGCGCCTTATTTCCTTCACTCGTTCAAACTACGTCAAGAAGCTACTGATACAACGAAGGTACGCGAAGCTGAACGTCAACAGAAACGACGAACTGAAAACTTTCGACTAGGACGTCAAATTTCCCACGGAAAAGCTGTGGCGGGAAGCGCCACGCGCCTTGCAGCTCAACCAGAGAAGAGGACGAAGAGGGCGGGCAGCGGGGTAGGAACGTGAGCACGTAATAAGGAAAGGCGAGAACCATGAGGTGTTCGATCAGGTAACGCGGGTGTCGGTCTCTTCGCTGTCTCTACATTTCTCTACATTTCTCTGTCTCTACATGGCGGTTCTCACTACGTTCCAATTCGTGCTCCGATAAATGAAACAGCATAACGGCAACACAATGGAACTTACACGGAACCTCCATGATGCTTCGCATCCTCCTCATGGTTCCCCACGGGAAGAGGGTGTAATTTTTCCTTGCATCTTTCTTGTGGCCGGGAGCATGTTAGCAATTTTAAAGAGGAAGATGTACCCCCTTGCACATACCGCACCACTATCACCATCATTGAACACCTGTTCTATCCTTCTCCAATAATAGGTTCGATCGGGGTGCCTCGTGGCTCGATTCCCAGGCGGCGTGACCTTTACGAGGTCGGCGTTCCGCGACACCCGTTGCATCACGGTATTCTTTCTTCAACGCGGAGCTCCTGGAGTTAGCATTAGTAACCAACAGTTCACGGTCGACGTCGCGGAAGGGCTACGGTTCTGTGGCCCCCGAAATTGAGATTCCAAACCACACCACCGTCAAACTAATGGGCTCCCAGAACCTGCAAATCGCGCCCTAGCATGCGCCTCAGATCATAATTGTGACACCGTGCTTCCTTGCGAAACCTACGCTCAGGATACCGCCGAGCGGGCAGTCAGCGGCTTTTCCCATTCTTCCTTTTCAAAATCGCCTTCGTCAAAGCTCCTGGACACCGCACTAATATTCTTCCACATAAGGATATCTCCCTCGCGCAAATTTCATGCGTCCACGAAGATCCCGACGACTGGCTGCACTACGCTCGGTCCGCTCACAGGTTCGAAGCAAAACCATTTACGATCAACGTGACCCATCAGTCAATTACGACCCAGGCAAACTCGTTTGGTTGCGTGTGGATTCTTGTCAACCGGTGAGAAGTGTCAGAATTTAACGTCTATTTAGTGTAGTTAATCTGCGGACTTATCATTTATTGCTGACGAGGATTATGTTGTAGCCAGAATTACCGACACGGGCTGTCTGCACCACCAGGCTCAAGTCGTGCAATTAAAGTGTGAACAGAAGACTGGCGCTAGAGCCACTAGATCAGGTTTCAAAATATCGGCACTTTTTTCTGTCATTGTTGTATGCCGCCGACAGTGGTCATTGGTTGAACCGTGTCACGTGACATTTGTTTACCTCCGGAAGGCCCATGGGCGCTGACATTTTGGTGCCTCTGTGTTGCCGCATACGCGCTCTTCGATACGTCGGGATTTTCGGAGCGCAGTGTAGCTGCGTGACACCTTGAGGGGGAGTTTTTAAACACCCAAACACAGTAGCGATGCCGTGGTGCTCTGTACTGGGTGGTTTCAACAGGCGGAAGGTGGAAAACGGCTGCATCGCATTCAGCTGGTAAAGAACGACCGTGGCCTAGCGCTAACCTACAACCTATAGGCACTTAAAAGCGTAGCTTAATTAGTGCCTCTAGCGTAACCTAGAGCCACTAAATAAGCTATGCTAGCGTAACCGAGCTTGATCCTATCGCACCGGCGCGCTGTCTCAAAATCTTCGAAAAGTGAACACAGCTATCATGGTTGCCAAGCGGCTCCCGGACCAAGTCCACCCGTCAATGTTAGCCGCAATAAGGCGCATAAAGCTGGCCACCCCGGCTTCAGGCACCAAAATGGCTGCCGCCATGCGTCCAGTGTCGTTACTCTTAAGCGTAGCTTATTTAGTGGTTTTAACTAGTGTCATGCCGCATCATACCGCTACATTGACCTGCAACCAACCACTTGTGTAAGGTATGAGGAATACGAAAAGAATGAATGTTGTTGGTCAAGATATATCTTTGCATGTAGAAGCGGAAAAGAGACAGCTGTGACCGACTGGCTGCCGACCGACCCCGATTTTTCTGGATGCGCCTACGGATATCCACACAACTGTCAGTTTAGTTAGCGCCAGCGAAACGCTGGCACTTTAGAAACATGGGGTTGGGGAAAACGTTGCCACACGCTAAGGCGGACTGAAACTTGTCAGTAACATAAAAAAGCCTCTCGCCATGTTTTAAGGCGCTTTATTTGATAGTCGGTCCTACTAGGGGCGAGGCACCTTAAGGTCCGTCCGTGCTCACGGCAGATCACCGTGTAAATCAAAACATCTGTGAACAAAGGGTTCACAAAAGGTTAACAAAAAAATAAAAGGTTCACAAAAGTTTAGAAAGAGAGAAAGAGAGAGAGGCGCACAGCATCGTGCAAATCGAAACATCTGTGAACAAAAGGTTCGCAAAAGCTTAACAAGAACAAATTAAAAGGTTCAGAAAAGGTTAGAGGGAGAAAGAGGGAGAGAGAGTGCTCCTGGCGAGCCATGCTGCGCATGCACGAGGACCATTGGATTCGATTGGATTGGATTGGATTGGCTTGAAATGGATTGGACTGGATTGGATTGGAAATTGTTTTAGCCGCAGTGAGCACTTTTGCGGGTGATTTACGGTAAGAACGATCCCCAGTGCTTCGCGCACTCGTCATGATTCACTTCGTGGAGATGCATGAATTTTTTAACATAGGCGGAAACCAGGGAGTTTACTCGCTGCACTTAAAGAATACGTGACAGCAAATTGGTGTTTGGGCTGTGCGCCTTCTACAATTTGACATACGCGTTATTTATTAGTGGAGTACCAAACATCAAGACGCCGATGGTGTGTCTCATGCGCCGTTTTCCCGACAGGTTGCGTGCGTTCCGACTGATGACTGTGTTCCGCCGTTTATTTAGTTGGGCGTTGTTCGGACTGAGCATTAGAAAGTTCAGTGAACCTGTTCCAGTATTTTCTTCCTGTGTGACGCGTTGAGTCATAAGTATTCCCGCGCTCGTCCGAGAATAACTTCTCACCCCCACTGCCTGCCGGCCTTCTCTATCACAGCAAATTCCTCACTGAAACATTTAAAGGGACACTGAAGTGAATTTTTCAAGGTGCCGTTTTTGCTTGCACTGCGTAGACTAGCTCAAATTAGCACACTTTTCATCGTTTATCCGCTTGACAAGTCGGTAATTATTTTACAAAGCATGAAAGAAGAAAAACTACCAAGCGTGTTTGAACCAGGCCAAGGGTCTGTTGATTCTGGCCTGTGCCCACTGCCCGCAATCCGTCGGTGCTTATGGCAACAGCACGAAAACTAGAACTCGCTAGCGCGTCAGTGTCAGCCTGCGCGCGTTCTGTGAACTAGTTCGTGGAGCAGCCAACGTTACGACCCAAAAAAAGGGGAACTCAGTATAGAAAACAACGGCCCAAAACGAAAAAGTCAACTTATAAATAAAAAAGAAAGAATCTAGCCTCGGGGATTTGAACTCGTGTCTTGCAAAACACTTGCAATAGCATACCTACCGCTCCAAACCACTCAGCCATGGGCTTTTTTTTTTTCTTTATTGTAACTCAGCCATGGGCGAGCGCTGCTGACCTTGGCAATATAAGGTATATAATATATAACCAGTTTACACTTTTATTTAGTTTCAGCATTTCAAGCAGCTTAGGTGACTATTTGTTGTATTGCACTCGTGCAGTAAGCGTCCCCCAAGTTTCCGCAATATCTCACGTATAGCAATTGCATTTCTTAGACGGAAAAGCGTTCGCAGATGCGTAGTCGTGCTGCTGACCGCTGTGCTTGTTCGCCCAGCACAAAAAAGTGCTTCCCGCACCCTAGTTTTACGCTGTACGGTTAAAAGTATCAGTTGATTTTATTTCCTTAGTACCTATATTGATTTCGCTGACTCTTCTCCCGCCTTCAAGTGGCCTTAGATTTTCCTACTGGCGTACCAGTCAGCGAAACATCGCATGTGCGCTTGTGCAGCGCTTGCGTGAAGCGACCTTGACTTGGAGCTAGATACAGTGTACAAACTAACAAAGTAAATAAGGCGCATTCTTCCATTCAAAAACGTGTCCCTGGCTTCGTTTCAACTGAGCGAACGAATTGCGACGACCCGTAGGCGGCCGGCGGACGAAACGAACGAAACTGGGCCGACTGACTCTGTCGGAAGGTCGGCGAGCCGTGCAGTAGTAGCGCAGCCGATTGCCAGCTCGTCTCCTCCTGACGTCATACGAAAACGCTACAGAAAATGAGCGAGGGTGCAGAGAGGAGGAAAGCATTTTCGAATTGATTTTTCTACGCAATAAATTCGCGTAAACGCGCTTAGAGTGGTCGAAACAGGGCCTAGCCCATACAAAAATATTGTATGGTCGGCTATAGAAAATCCTTTTTATGGTCGTCTTTAGCTATTTGGCCCAATAATCTTTAGACTCTTCTATGGCTGTCTTTAGCGATTCGTATCGCCATTCCTATGGGTGTCTTTAGCTTCATCTATAACCGGTTCTACGGCTGTCTTTAGCTATTCTTATCGACATTCCTATGGGTGTCTTAGGTTCTTCTATAGCCGGTTGTACGGTTGTCTTTAGCTATTCGTATTGAAATCCCTATGGGTGTCTTTAGCTGCTTCTATAGCCGGTTCTATGGCTGTCTTAGGTCTTCTTTGGATATCGCTATGGCTATAGAAGAATCTAAAGACACCCATAGGAATGTCGATAGGAATGGGCTAAAGACAGCCATAGAAATGTCTAAAGATAATTGGGCCAAATAGCTAAAGACAACCATAAGAAGGTTTGTCAATAGCCGACCATACAATATTTTTGCATGAGCTGCAGCCAGAAGAGAATCAGCACTACTTGAAACAGCAGCGACAGCAGCAGCCGCTGAGAAATTATTAGCACGCTGCCATGCGGCATAGAGCCTTGCAGATCTCTAGAACTTGTCCTGTGGCACTTAGGTGCATTCTGTAATATATGCTCCGTGAACACTTCAGCGATATAGGGGGAGCGCGAGGTTGCGATTGCAAACACTTCGCCAGTTTTCATTCACAAAAGGCTTAAACACAGGCATTCAAGGAAAGCAAAATCAAGGGGTTTATTCATTCCATTCATCACATAAATGGCTACTATCTACGCTACTTCACCACCAGTAAACAGTTGTTCACATACGCCGATCGAAAAACACAGCACACGCATTCCAACACCCTGGCTCACGCTTAAGTGACTCGCTCGACAGCCACACTACGCGGCACATTCCCCGCGAACGTCCGCCGAGACACAAATACCTACAGGTGCTGGGTAGTCCATAGAAAAGAAAGCACTCAGAAGTCGTTCATTACACTCAGTACTCAACGCACACAGCTGCAAGTTCGGTGGCTAAAATGGAAATGCACTCTCAATAAAACAATGAAGATGGTCGCACACAATGCAATGATAAAAAAAACGTTTTTCCAAGTTCACTCAATTAGTTCCTAGTAAGTTTTCTCAGTTCGCGAAAAAATTATTTTTGTCACATCACCGCGGCCAAATCTTCACTTCTGTCTACGTTGCAGTGCCCATGTGGTGCAGGGTAGTTTAGAAAAGTATTCGTGAACACCAAAAAAAGTCCTGCATTTCTCGCACTATAGAGTCTCTTCAGTTCGTAAGATCACTCACCCTAGAGTTTTGCGTACGATGAAATTCCTGTCACAGTATCGCAGGTATCCATTTTCGCATGACTTGAAGTTGATGTTGAATTAATCGTAACACTGTCACCGTAAACACCGAAATTCACGACACCAAAAAGCGACACATTTGCTTGGCATCACACCATCTACACGAGCACATTGCCGTCGAGTCGAAATTCCCAGCACCAGGCAACACGTGCCATGCCCGCGCACATGAACAAGGAGACGAAATGTGGCTGACTGAGTACATCCAGGTATAAGCAGGTCCATCGCGATAGCAAATAGTGCGGAGATACATGCCCATCTTTCGATCTTTTTCTAACTTGTTTGCTGGTAATTTTTTTTGGTAAGTACAAGATCGCTTAACGTTTTGTTTTCTTCATCCGAAAAAAGTTGTATCTGTTCTCAGTACTCAGGGAACATTGTCTGTCACTAGCATTGCTGCGCGCAGGAATACTAACACAGCGCGGGCCGCACGCCGTGTCCTTCGGTACCCATCGCCAAAACCAGTATGTCAAACAAACAAAAGAAAATAAAACAGGAAGCAGGGGTGTCCCCTCTACCCTTTCATCGCTTCCCAGAATTTCTTCACCGCGCCTCCTTTCGCCCGGCGTGGGTCGCTCTCCCCCTTTCTCAATGACTAATCTGAAAGTGGGGTCCGCGGGAGAAAGAATGCGGTTGTTCGCAGCTTCCACCATATTTCTGAGAGAGCGTACCCTGGGCCGCGAAAGTTATTTCCAATCTGCTTCGACGCTGTGAGGGCCGTTTTCAGAGAAGCCCGCTTTTTCACTTGACCGCGGCAGCGAAGGGCCACAGAGGAATAATTCTACGAAATTATACGTCTTTCGGTCAACGTTCATTGCAAGCTTTGCGGACGCGCAGTATCCAAAGTTGCAACCTGAATTTGAGCGTTAATCAGTAGCTTCTTTTAATTGTACTTTTCCCTGTATTGTTGGTATAATAAGTACCTAACCTTATTGAACAAATACGTTCATATAACCGGCCGATCAACCTCATCATCGTTATCCAATCTGTGTTGTAGATGTAGCTAGGTAAATCATGAGTATATGAATTTCGCGTCATAAGTCATATTGAAACCAGCAGAATAGGATTTAATGGTTGCTCGAATTATACCTTTATAGGCGAACACTTTTCGATTAGCGGCTGGAAACTTGGAGCCGTATGTTACTATGTAGTTAGTTAAAGAAGTCTTTATGGATGCGGGCTTGTCAGTTCTGCGCCAAACGCTTTCTTAATGCCGGCAAAATGTTGCTTAATTATCACACATCTAAAGGTTTACAGTTATATATTGTACTGTACCCAGCAGCAGAAGCTTTATGGCTGCCTCACTTTAGCTTTTAAAGCAAATTCTCTCCAATAGCTGGCAGAAGACATCCGTATGGTTCCAAGTTTGTAGACTTAGAGCTAAACAACGGCCCATAGCCAGCCAAATGAGCTTTTTATGGCTTTCTCTCTATAGCTTTAGGACGAACTCTTTTCAATAGCTGGCAAAAGACAGCTGAATGGCTTGAAGTCTGTAGACTTAGAGCGAAACAACGGCCTATAGCCAGCCGAATGAGCTTTTATGGCTTTCTCTCTATAGCTTTAGGACGAACTCTTTTCAATAGCTGGCAAAAGACAGCTGAATGGTTTTGAGTCTGTAGACTTCAAGCTAAAAAAATGGTCTATAGCCAGCCAAAAGAGCTTTGCCGCGGCTGGTCTATAGAACTAAAGCCATACATATTTCTTTAGCTGGCTACAGTTACCTGAATAGCTGTGACTCTATAGACTAAACACATTAGGATGTTCTATAATCGTCTAAAGAGAATTGTATGGTTTACAGTCTTTAGTGCAGGATCTATAAAAACTTCAATAGCTGGCTATAGCCTAATTTATGCCTTTTTATGGGTGACCATAGAGACCCATAGGCGGCCATAGCTCACCATACATTTTTCAATAGACGCCCATAAGGCATTTTTGTATGGGAGGGACTCCGGAATACAATTTTCGCTCGTAATCCCGCAATGTTTACAACTCACTTCAGTGTCCCTTTAAATGGCTACTTCTGATTCCTCACCCACACAGTACCGTCGTTTGCGCCTGCCTTTACAACGACCCAACGTGAGCTACTGGTTCTGCTTTAAGATGTATTCTCGTAACCTCGGTTGCGTTTACGACAGTTTTGGCACGATATATATACCACCATTGAAAAGCAAGTTAAGTAGGTACCACATTCCAGCGCTACTAGTCTCCCGTCGTTAGTTTTGTCGGTTTGTTACACATACTCCCATGTGTAGCAAATCCCATTCACTGTGTTTGCAGCGACCTTTGTAGACGTCTGTCATGCAAGGCCGCTGCCAAACCGGGGGATATTGTCGCTGTCGACCACTTGACGCGCTATGCGGAGACTGCTGAGCTGCCGGCTGCTTCAGCACACGACGCTTCTTCCTTTCGTCTTAGTTGGTTGCATACTCCCAGCAGCGCTAACAAGACGAAGACAGAAGAAAGCGTCTTTTGGTTCTTCTTCACTTCCTTTCACTCTGCGTCTTTTGCACGTGCCTTTTCTACTTAGGTTCGTTAATTCCTCTCTCCGTTTGTGCTTTCTTTCTGCCCTGATCTCTTTGGGCCTTTCCTCCTTTTTACCCTCCCGTAACAGAGAAGATTGAATGCGATTGTTTACGTCGGCTAAGCACTCTGTTTTCGAATAAGGAGGTCCTCTGTGCCTTGGTGTTTTTAGCGCTGCTCGAACTCTGTAACCCCACCAACTAGCTCGGTTTTCCGTACTGCTTTGGTTTGATTGACGTTGCGTCATGCAGCGCCTCGGGAGCTTTTTACTAATATAGGACGCAAATTCTTGTCTCCAGTCTCTGCTCCACCCCTCAAGGAATGCCTTGGTTGGGCTTCGCATCACCAGTGCCTGCTAACAGCGCATGAATGTCCTGCGAATGCATAGACAAAATGCAAGTTGGGTTCATTCGGAAGATTGCCTCTTTGGAATAACTTCGGCACCAATTTTAGCGCACACTTCACTCAAATAAGCTACATAATTGAAAAACGAGAATGGGCATTCGACCCACTACCTCATTTCCGGCACTAGGACCTATGACGTATTATGGACAGCTGCGTGATTGGCGGAGGCCGGCTACATCAAACGTAAGTTAGGCAGGGCTTACAAGCTTGCGGAACGAGCTATTTGCGCTTAAATTTGTTGCATATTCCTTTTATAGCAGTAAGAATGGTGGGGTAAACGATGGAAGGTCTGAGAGTACACGTAAACAGAGGCACCAGTGCGTACTGCTGTTCGTACTGCACGCACTCCACCGCTTTGGGGTTTCCTCACACGGCGCTGGCCAATTGGCGAAAGCGACATTGTTTTACGATAGCCTGTTTGTGGAGCACACCCAATGTTTCGCGAAACGAGTACTGTCAACCGCAGCAAACATTATCCATGCACAAATCCAGTCAAAAAGAAAGTGAGGGTGGACAGCGGTGTCGAGCGGTGTGGTTGCGCCTTCTATAGGAAGATTGACAACCAACAACACGTTCCGTCGTTCGCTGCAGTACAAGCGTTCGCTTCAGTACTTGCTCTGGATAAGTCATGGCGGACTTCACGAAACCCACGATTCAGTGGGAGAATCAAAATGATGGTTTAAATTGTTTACTTTATCAGGAAATAAAGGATCGTTTGGTACCGGAAAAGCTCTGGGGGCGGTAGAAAATGCCAAATCAGTCGAATAAAACAAGTTCGTGTTCTCTCTGCATGGCCTTTAGGAACATGCTCACCATGTACGTCAACGCTGATCGCTTGAACTGCCGCCTCGTGCTGCCCTTCGTTATTTACGCATACAATACCGCAACACAAGCCGGAGCGCGTACTCTCCCTTTCTTATGCTATACAGACCTGATCTTTAATTATTTATAGACAGCAGCCTGAACTAGACTAGATCATTAAAAGTGTACGCCCTGTATGATGCCATCAAGCACACGTAAAGATGGCCCTAACTCAGTGGGCGTTTCAGAGATAAAGCCCGGTGATGGCTGAAATTCCACCACTACGATCTAGCTGCGGAAATAAGTCGTTTCTTACACTTAAATGACTTTGGGGGCCCTATAGAACACCTACATTATCCAACAAGCTCCTAAATCTCTCTGAAAGTATTGCGATAACTACAAAAAATTTCAGTTATCACACACCGGGGTTTTCACGCAGAACGCGTCACATAAAGGGTACCGGCATGATTTTGTATCGCTCTTCTGGACTTTGCGCAAATTAGATTGGAATGTGTTGGCTGCATCAAGTGGCGCTGGAAAACTAAAGCTTTCTCTTTCAACGGCAGGATTACTGTCCGTCGTTGAATGCAATCGCTCTTACTCGCTGCCAACTTATTTCATTAGTTACCAATAAGAGTTACTACACATAACTGCTTCCACAAACGTCACTTGATAAATGTTGCCACAAGCTGCTATACCAGCGAGAACGTGTGCGGATACAAAAAAAATGCTGAATATCGGCGTCAATGCACGAAACAATGTTGTTTGGAGGCAGTTCCCATTTTTTAAAGCCTAAAGTACGTTAGTCTCAAAGATGTACTAAAACGTTAGCAGTGGCTTAACTCGGCTATGGCAGGATATACGTAGCGTGAGCTAAGGTTCAGGTGGTTATTCTTAGGTTTCCTGGTTGTCTAGGAATATCTGATTATCATTCTTACTGCTGCTAAAACGATTTTCAGTCCAATCCGCTCCACTCCAGTCCATTCCAGTCATGGCGGCGGCGGCTCCGGTGCGCCAGCTGTGCGCCGTGAGACGGCACTCCTCCTCGCGCATACGCAGCACTGGCTCTCCAGGAGCCACGCGAAACTGCTAAACATCGGCCAGTGTAGCTCACGCTACAAAAGTGTCACTTGAAATTTGTTGGCCAAAGCCTCGTCTTCGTAGGTGTGCTGGCCTCTTTGCTATAGAGTTTTGGAGCAGCATAAAATGTGATTACATATTATACACTCTAAGAAATCGGGGGAGTAGTTGAAGAGTCCAACAGTCATTGTACTCCTGCAAGCGGTGGCGCGCTCCCCTCGAAAGTTGCGGGGAGTTGGATGTAATGTTCGCTCCCATGAGGAGGAAGAGCAAAACTGACAGCGTACTCTTCTCATGCGCGACGGAGTGCAGCCCCAGTTCCGCTCCCGCACCAGTGAAGAGTAAAGCTGCACATCGTCTCCTCTCTCCAGTACGAAGAGTAAAATTGCAATTTCATTCTTGTCAGTGCGGGAGTAAGCATGGAGATGCACTCCTACCATTTACGCACACCAACTCATCAGCGATGTTTTATTTCCATACGTATATATTATATAAAGCAGTTGTGTAAAAAGCGCCCAAGTACTTCCGCCGCGCATTCTAAACGTGCAAGAATATGAATTCATGTAACGATTGCTCGCAGCGTTCAGTGACATGCAGGGGCAAGCTTAACAACACTAAAAAAACGCATGTCTCGATTTGGTTTTGTTTCTTTGTTTTGTTTTTTCCTCTGTAATGGCTTAGTTATCGACATTTAAAAAGTTTTCAGACTATGCATCATAAAAGGTGCGCACCACGGAGGAAAGAATACTGCGCACCGATTTCAGCGATTACGCCGATTACACTGAGGGCATCCCAGCGGCGGCGGCGCGGCGGTGGACGCCGCGTCTCCGTAGCTCAGCCCGACGAAGATACGGCGTACTACGACGGCGGATTTTCCGCCACGCGATCTCAGGTGTTTCGTTTCAGGTGTTTCGTGCTCCGGGCTTGGCCCCTCGGCAGGCTGCAGGTGTCTGTTTTCGTTTTCGCCTTCTCGGCGCAGCATTCTCGGCGCGAGAATTATCCGAAGCTTCGGAGACGGCTTGCTCAACAGGGGAAGTTTCCTGCCCTTTTGCGTCTTCGCTTGGTTAACGGGGTGCTGTGTGCGCTTCGCTCTGCTTGCATTCCTGTTTGTTATGCGTTCGACCGCGGCGAACGCTAGGCTCACGGCTCTGTCCCCCATGTCGCACTACCTGTGGAGTGACGCACGCCTAACACGGAGGCAAGGCGTTAAGGTGCTATCTGCGTTTCCGTTCGCCCTTGCCGGGCACCGCGGCTACACACTCGCGTGCTTCCGTGTCGGCGGCTCGTGCGGACCGGCTCCCCGCCTGTCTTGCGCTAGTGCGCCGCGAATGCGTAAGCACCGACACAACCGCAAAGGGTAACGCCCCAATTTCAGAACTACTGCAAGGCGATGCATGCCAGAAGCGTTAAAGGCCTACAGCATGCTACAACACGATCAACCACAGGCTCACAGAACGGCCGGCAGGTGACTTCTGACGACACGCCTGCCCCCCGAGCTGCGGCGAAGCCGAACTGACTCTCTCACTCGAAAGCGCTCGCGCGAAGACTCCCGCAGAACACTCTCACGCAGCTGAGGAATCAATCCAGAACCCAAACAACTCCTACCCAGCGGAGTCACGAACGCGCGCATCCTCTCTCCTTACCACAGTGCGCCACACTCACCCTCGCTACCATTCGTCCAATTCAACTTCAGGCAGCAGAGCCCTGATTGGAGCATTTAAACTTCTTGCCACAACGAACGACCCTATAAAAGAAGCAAGGATCTCATCGTCGGCATTCCTCGGGCTTCTCTCCGGCACCAGTCCTTCGAAGCACCGAGTGAAGGGTGCTGTCGCCTTTGTGTGCGAGTTATGTAACGTTTGCTTACCCTGTACATACTGTATATAAATGTTACTTTCAAGTTTTCGTGGCCTCGAGAACTTCATCGCTCTGCTCTGCGCCGCGTCGATAGCGGACGGAGCAAGGCAACGTCCGCTACACTCTGACTGCGCTCGGATGGCCAGTCGCAACAGTGGTGGCAGCGGTGGGATGGCCAATTCCCAACGTCGGTGACGAGCTGGATGCGAGTCACAACCTGGCGACCGCCCTGGGATAGTCATTCCCACGCTCGGAGACAACGTGGATCGTCATTTCCCAACAGTGGTACCCGGTGGGATCGTCAGTCGCAACAGTGGACGGCAGCTGCGGGATCGACCGGCAACGGCTACTACTGGTGTGGTAAGCGCTCGACGTTTTCTCTCAGTTCACCAGACTTCTCTAGCACAGGTTATAGTAGTTTAGAGAAGGGCTGTGTGAAGCACTGTGTATAGCTTTGATTGTTTCATGCCTAGAGAGTGTGTTGAAACCAGAGCTAGTGCCGAGAGGTAAACAAAGGAGCGTAGAGAATTACTTGCGCGTGCCTTACTAGTAGCTCGATAGTATAGGAAAGGCAAGGGAATTCTAAAGCGGGTAAGCAGAAAGGCCAGTGCAAACGATGGAGGACCTTAAAGTGAAGGAACTCATCGAAATTTGCGAGGAGCTGGGCCTTGACTTAGGCCGTGCGAAACGGAAGCATGCGATCCTTGAGATCATGCGGAAGGAGAACGTAACGGCTGAGGAAGTCAATGAGGCCAGGGCTGATATCAAAGAGCGCCGTGAGCGCGAGGAGGCCGAAAAGAAAGAACGCCGTGAGCGCGAGGACGAAAGAGAAGAGCGCCGGAGGCGAGGAAGCCGAAAAGAAAGAGCGCCGTGAGCGCGAGGAAACCGAAATCGAACGGAGAGAGCAAGCGAAAGGCAGGAAACGGAGGGAGGAAGCTGAAGGGCAGGAACGGGAAGCCAAAGGCAGCTCGAGTTGCTCGAGTTGATGAGGCTAGAGTCGGAGCTCCGGCAGGGTTCGCCGGCGCCTAGCGTGACTTGTCCAACGTTTCAGGCGAGCGGTCCGAGAAGTCAGGACCAACGGCCGCCGTTCGTTGTTGAGAGGTCAGGGCCGGAAGACGGAGCGTCCCAGGGCAAACGCGAAGCGACCGCACTCGTATTCTTGGACAGAGAAGCGAGCCAAGAAGGCGAGAACGGCGCGGAGGCAGAGAAGCCGCTTCGAAATAAAGATTTCGAAACGCGCGCACAGTCCGCGAGCAGTGGCCAGTGCATGGCACTTACGAGTTCGCAAGCGGGGAAGCTCTCGCAGAAACTGGACTCTTCCCCAGCGAGCGAGACGCGAAAGGAGCGGAACGCCGAGCTTAGCCCGAACTACGAGACGACCGAAAACTTTCGCGGTAGGTTAGTCGAACCGCCAGCGGCTGAGGCGGGTTGCGTGAAACCCTTCGGTGGAGAAGCGCAGCCGGGCGACACGAAGAGTACGTTGTCACCGGTTTCCCATCAGCCGTTACGCGAAAACGAGTTCAAGGTCGAAGCGCTGCCGAGAGGGCCGAGAGAATCCGGTGAGCTCGTAGCGAATGACGTTGACAGAGACCGTACCGCCGTCTCGGAGAGCAATGGCGTACCCAAAGTAGATAACGCACTTGCTGAGACGTCCGATAGAGGGCCGTGCGGGACTGCTGATCGCGTTCATGTGTCGGTCTCGGGTTCAACGATCTCGGCAGAAAGCAGAATCTCAGAATCAGAGGAGCTTGAGAGACGGCTTCCAACAGGATCGCGCACAGTGCGCGAGATAGCGAGGTTTCGCGTGAAACTTTGGACAGCGAGGCTAGCCAGACGAAGCCGCTAGAGCCCCGGAAACCAGTGTTTCCTTGGGGTGCGAGCTCTAACGCGGCGATGTTGTGGCTAAGCCTGCGAGCGGGACACGAGAGACAGCGAGCAACGAAGGCCGAGCGGCGAGCGGACCGAAAGCTCTGGCAGTAGCTTATCGAGCCGCCGACGGCCGAAGCGGGTTGCGCCATCCCCATCGGCGGGGAACCCCAGGTGGCCGCGCGTTGCGAGGCGAACTCGATGTTGTCCCCAGTTCGCGATGGCTTGCTTGAAAGCAAGGTGGGGCACTTTCACCCGCATTTCAAGCCAGTGGAGCGAAGGCGCTCAGGGCGAAAGCGAAAGTTGAGAGCTTTCTGCTATGAGCGGAAACGCGATTGGGAGGCATGCGTGCCGGCCGCTATGTTGGCCTTGAAGTCAGCTCCGCGCGAGATTACGGGCGTCAGCTTTGCGAGGCTTGTATATGACCGGGTAAAGAGAACGCGTTTCGAATGACGAAACTAGCCTGTGGGGAAGAGCTAGTTGTAACGCTGCGTTCTTCGTTTCCCCGTTGGGACAGTCCGTCCCGTCATGTTGAGCCTCGGACTCAAACACGAGCAGTATTGCTTCTCGAAACTAACGGATCGGTGTTTCGTGGCCTGTCATAGTGGCGCGCTCCATTACCTCGACGATGGCGGCCAGCTTTCTAGCACATGGTAGGAGCATGTATCACTTACGAGTCGTGCTGAGCAGGCTCAAAGCAGGCCTACAGTCAAACAGTCAAGTGTCACATAGGATACGCCGAAGTGACGTATCTAGCGCCTTTGCGGTGGTAGCGCGGCCGACGCAGACCGTCGAAATCAAAGTGGCGCAGTCGTGAACTATCGCCGACCAACACTAAGTCGAGATAAGGACTTTTTGGGTTTGACTGATATGGCTAGACCTATGTGAAGATTACTCTACATTGGCTAGTCCGTTAGTGATGCTCTTACAACGACTGAGCCAGTTAAGGTGGAAAGGGCACAGAGAGGAGGACGCGTTTTAAGCGCTGAAACGAGCCTGAGCGAGGAGCCAGTTCTAACGGTCCCCGACTTTTCGAAGGGTTCGTTATTCAGTGCGATCGAGCGATCGTGGCATGGAAGCTGTACTATGCCAAGAGATGCGAACGGCCAGGAACGACCAGTTTTGTACTTCAGCCGCAAGCTAACTTGCAAGAAGAGGCTTACAGTACTTCCGGAAAGGAATGTGGCTGCGTCGTGTGGGCAGTGCAGAAGTTTGCGTACTATGTAGCCGGAACCGCTAACTCAGACGCACTAAGCCGGGCGTTCTACGTAGTGCTACATTCGTCCTCCCCGTGTCTTTCGTTTCGTCTCTTCGTGAGCAGATTTTAGCGTAGCAGGTAGATGGGAGCAAAATTATTGCCCTCATTTGCTGCCTCAGTTGATTATTTCCGAACCGTGTGATTTCAAGTAATCAACCTTAGTTATCATTTAATGTCGTGTGTTACGTTTTACACTTAGTGTGAGTTCTTCTTTTAAGAGTTTTACGTCCCGCATGGGTCTCTTGGTGTAGAGGGTCCAAATTTGGGGATAGACACTTAGCTAGGACAGTTTGTCACGTTTTAGAGTCTGGTGTTCTGACAGAGGACAGAGGGTGCTTGCTTGCGCTGGGTGTTGCCTGTTGTCGGTCGGTTCTTTGCAAGCTGCAGAAAGATGAGCGACCGGTGCTGAGAAACGAGACCGGAAGAGCCGGGCGAAGCTGGTCGAGACACCTGGGAAGCACGGCGATGTACCTGTGATCCGGACCTGGCAGGCGGTACCTGTTCATGGAGAGGAACTTGGTGGAGCCGCCCTTTTCCTGGGGCACTGGAGGTGTACCTGGATGAGCCTGGCGAACGAGCGCGCCCAGCATCCGAGCCACGTGGAGGCAGCTCGTCTTCACGGCGCATTGTCTGGCGGCGGGGGTGCTGTTGTGCCAGAGCGCCTGGCCCAAAGGCGTTGCACGAGGCGACGCGCCGACAGCGAGGCCGAGTCACGCCTCTCCCTTTCCATCGCTGCGGCGCGGCCGAATCCTGCATCTTGAAACGCTGCGGCGCGGCCGAATCCCGCATCCCAGAACGCTGCGGCGCGGCCGAATCCCGCATCGGAGAACGACCAAACAAGGGCATGTCGCTACGCCCGGAGGCGAGGTCACGGAGACGGCGTGGGCGTCGCCCTCCCTTTCCCCATAGGGCGGCGCAGCTGACTCACCGCTTCGCTACCATTCGTCGGAATTCAAACTTCAGGCAGCGAGAGCCCTGATTGGAGCTTTCGAACTTCTTGGGGCCACAACGAACTTCCCGGGCTATAAAAGAAGCCCGGAGGCTCTCATCGTCGGCATTCCTCGGCGGCTTCTCTCCGGCACCAGTCTCTTCGGAAGCACCGAGTGAAAGGGGTGCTGTCGCCTTTGTGTGAGTTATGTAACGTTTGCTTACCCTGTACATACTGTATATAAATTACTTCAAGTTTTCGTCGGCTCGAGAACTTCATCGCTCTGCTCTGCGCCGCGTCGATAGCGGACGGAGCAAGGCAACGTCGCTACACCTCTGACTGGGCGCTCGATGGCCAGTCCCAACAGCGGTGACAGCGGCGGGATGGCCGATTCCAACGTCGGTGACGAGCTGGATACGAGTCACAACCTGGCACCGCCCTGGGATAAGTCATTCCCAACCTCGGAGACAACGGTGGGATCGTCATTTCCCAACAGCAGTCGCTGCCTTTTGCAGGCTTCTGCCTTAAGCTTGGATCTTGGGATGACGACATGGATTTATCTACCGGACGAAGAAATGCTGCGGGAATGGAGGTAAGCAATTAGTTAACCTGGTATTCTTATCTTGTGTATTTAGCGAAGGAGAGTTTGCTCTCTAGATTCGGTCCGGAGCGGCTAACCATAATGTTTTCGTGACTCATTTTGACCGTTGCTTAGATTTGAAGGGCGGCTTTTGTACCCGTGTGCTAACAGCGTGGATTCTTGCACCGTTTCAATCCCTTTGATTCGTGAAGTGTTGGTATCCTAGCCGAATGTTTTCGCAGGTACGAAGCATGGTCGCGCGAGTAGTCGCAGGGCGTTGCCTGTATATATCTTACCAATGCCTCCTAAAAAGTTTTTTTAGGAGGCATGTCTTAACTCGCGGCCTAGGGTTAGAGTGGCTGCCGTGCAGTAGCTGTGGCTAACTGCGCGGCTCCAAAGAATTCGTACAATAGGCTGAGTGATAAAGGCGCGTCTAGCACGTGGAAGTCACTAAAGTCACAATGATTTTAGTTACCGCCGCGCGTACT
>JABSTR010001466.1:0-25295 GCA_013339765.2 Haemaphysalis longicornis | reverse complement strand
ACTAACAACGTGCAGCTCAAAACGCCGCCTTGAGGCACACAATTTTCCGGCACAAAACATTTGAAAGAACAGTGCCAACTCTGACACAAGAGGTTGGTTCCGCGAGGTAGCTACAAAGAGTGTTAAACATATTGCTCGAAACACCGAATAATTTCAGGCCGCTAAGTATACCGTATCGCCAAGCGGTGTCGTAGGCTTTCTCAAGATAAAAAAAGACCGTATCACAAAAGTGCTTGTGGACAAATGCATCCTTTATATACGACTCAAGGGCGACGAATTGGTCGTTTGTGGATCGCTCCACCCTGAAGCCGGCCTGGCAGTTCTCGAGAAGACCATTATGCTCTCAGACGTACACGAGTCCTGTGTTAATCATATCTAGAAGCTTGCATAGGCAGCTTGTGAGGGTGATGGGTCGGTAATTGGCGGGAGAAGGGTCCTTACGCTCATTCAGGAACGCCACTACAATAGCCTCCCTCCAGGATTTTGGGAATGTGCCCCGAAAGCTATATGTTCTTTTATAGGTGTAGGAGTGTGTCAAGAGTGTCTGAATGTAGGTGTTGTATCATGGTGTATGTAATCTTATCTACGTCTGGAGCTAAAGGTTTGCATGTGCTCAGGGCAGCCCTCAGGTCATAGAGTGTAAATTCATAATTGTAACCAGATTTTGACCTGTTATTGTCGTATAGGAACTTCTTTTCACAACCGGTTTTATGTCTCCAGAAAGTTTTTGTGTTATGTGCTGAGCTGGAAACGTGTAGGAAGTGTTGTTGCGAGTGTGTCAGTTTGGTCTTCGAGAGCGTCCCCTGTTGTACTGACCAGGAGCAGGGTATGTGTATGTTGTCCTTTGTGTTTACGTATTCTTGTCCTTACCTTGTGAGTGTCTGAGTATGAGTTCATGGAAGTGAGGAAAGCGCGCCACGCTCCGTTTTCGCCTCACGACGCACACGCTTTCAAAAGGCTTTTGCCCGTTTCAACAAAATGAGATTACCCGACGTTGGGTACCGCCGAAAGACACACCACGGTTTGTTCTGGGCCTCTCGCGCCGCCTGCAGTCCTCGTTCCACCAGGGCCTCCTTGGGTTGCGGGACGCACTTGAGGCCTGGGGAATGAACTCTTCGGCGGCGTCGAAGATGTGCGCCGTGATGATTTGGACGGCTTTCTCCACATGTAGGTGTTTTATGGATGTGTGGTGTAGTTGAGATGTTTGTGTGATTGTGCTCCAGTTTGCTTTTGATTCATTAAACCTTTTATGGGAAGATCGACTGGTTGGGCCTGTACCTATATATGTTATTGAAGTGGGGAAATGGTCAGTACCATACCGGTACCTGCTTAAACCCCACTCAAGACATGGAAAGAGAACTTCGGAGCCAATACCAGTGTCAAGATTTGAGTATGTATTGTGTCCTAGGTTATGGTATGTAGGCTATTTTTGTTGAAATGCATACTCCGGAGGATGTAAGAAACTTCTCTATCAGGCGACCTCGGGAATTCGTTCTGGACGAGCACCAAGGTGATTTGTGCGCTATATAGTCGCCCGTTAGGATGTATGGTTCAGGCAGCTGGTCAACCAGTGCCTCGAAATCGGAGCTCAGAAGTGCAAAATCAGGAGAGATGTAGTTGGAGCATACCATTGACAACCTTTTGAATATTATCGTACGGATCGCTACAGCCTCAAGGACAGTGTTTAAAGTGAGAGGTTGGCATGCTAATAATTTCTGGGCGACAATGGCCACACCGCCGGAAGAGCGGGTGCAGCCAACCCTATCCTTTCTGAATACCTTGTAGCTATTTAGGAAATTTGTCTGTTTGGATTTGAGGTGAGTTTTTTTGAGACACATGATACTTGGCTGACTGGCATGCAGAATCTCCTACACATTGTCAAGTTTTTTAAGGAGGCCCCTGCCGTTCCATTTCATGATGTTTTCTGTTCCCATTATTTATATTTAAGAATGAGGAGTGTGTGTGCGTGTTCATTTGTCGTCGTTCGGGGATTTTACTCTGGAATTGGGCTTTTTGGGCCTTTCGGTAGGCTTGGACGTTAGAGGCCACTCATTGCGGTGCGTCGCAGGCAAGCAGGGTGCGACATCCATATTGTCATCAGACGTCTTGGCGGTGCCTGTCGAACCGGGCCCCCCGGACGTGGCCCCCTTCGGGAGCACTTCGTTTGAGCCGCCACCACCGCGGGCGTCGGGGGCACCAGAAGTGGCACGGGTGGTGCGGTGGCGGTGGGAGCCGGTGCTGGGCCCACGGTGTTCATTCCCTCGGCACCCTCCAACACACTGGAGGACGGGGATTCAGAGGCGGGAGCAGCACCGGTCCCGACGGAGCTGGTTTGCACCACAACCGCTGCTGCCTCAGCACTAGACGCCGCTGCGCCCCCCGGCGAGCTGTGTCGGCGTACCTCCCCATGGGGCAAGAGGCGAACCTCTTTCGCGCATCTGGGGAGGTTATGTTCTCCGTGACCTTGATGTTAATTATCTTTTTTTCCAGTTTAAATTTTTCCTACTTGCGGAAGTATGCCGCGTGCGCCCCCCCCCCCCCCCCCCCATGTTCACACAAGTGAGGGTGTCGGGTGGGCAGTTGTCGCTGGGATGATCGTGCGCCGCGCATTTTGCACACGTCATTCGGCCACGGCAAGAGTTTGTACCATGCCCGAACCACTGGAACTTAAAACAGTGCCGTGGGTTCGGCGTGTACGGATGGATGGGGCATCGGATAAAGCCGGCATTTAGGTGTTGCGGAATTGCTGAGCGGTCAAAGGTCAAGATTATGTGTTTGGTGGGAATCTCCTTGTCGTCTCTGTGGATGGTGATGCGTCTCACAGCAGTGACGGCCTGATCCTTGAAGCCCGCAAAAAGGTCCGCATCAGTTTCGTTGAGAAGATTTGCCTCCGATATCACACCCGGCGAACTGCTGAGGCTCCGATAAGGTGAGACCGTGATGTCGCGTTCAGCCAGTCTAGTCTGATCTAGAATCTTTGCAGACTGCTGTTTGTCATTTATTTCGATTAGGAGTTCACCAGACCTTTGTTTTTTGCAGTTATACGATTTTCCTAATAGAGCTTCAAGATATGTGGTGATTAAGAAGACTGACTGCGATGCAAGAGGGCGCGCTAAACTGACTCACTCTATGACAAGAAATCGGGAGTAATTATCTGGCTCAGGAAATGTTAAAGATGGCAATGGGGAACCGTTACTTAAGTGCAACCTCTTTTATTGGCCCGATCACGTTTGGGGGGTTTCAGAAAATACCATAAAGCATAGTATAAAAGCAGGGAATGGGGGTACTTTCTTCGTCAGCCTTACCAGGATAGCTGAAGAGGTCCCGTAGTTCCCTGCTTAGTAAACAGACAGGGACCTTGGCTTCGACGGCCACCGTTTGAGGTTTCTCTCATTTACCTTAAAACTCATTACCACGGTCGATTACAGCGTGAGTATGGGTGCTCAAAAACCGCGTTGTCGCCACCGTCACCGGTGTCACCATCATCAAGGTTGATCAAGGTGCCCCGTGCGGGGGTACATGAGTACGCATTCACGTCGGAGATAGCTGCTTGCTGTCAGTTCTTATATTGTGAAATCAGGTCAATTGTTTGAGCAGCTCATTTAATTAAGAGGTTCAAGTGTACTTAGCGTTGACGAGGACAGGAACGTACAATATTATTCTGCAAAGCCTTTCCGAGGCTAATGCTCCTGCAGTGAGACACATATGAAAGGATGCATCTGCTGGGGTTGTACTTCTGACTTTTTGAAAACACGGCAGACACGCGTCAGAGGTGTGTGAATTTTTTAACTTTGAGCAAACTTTCCTCCAACGTTGTCACTGAATCTTGTTTAAAGGACGAATTACGTGCTTCAGAACCCTTCGATAAGCTCGGATTTCTTCTAAAGATTTTATCCGTAGTGGATATTGCTCCCCACGCCCAAGAATATCAAACAATTTTTGGTACTTAGCATAATCATTAGGTTGAGTGCACCTCGGCGATATTGAGCTTGTGCATTTCCAAAATTGTGAAGTAACGTTTGGGTGATTTTGTCATCTCGAGTCACAGCCGTAATGCTTGTTCGGGCAGCTTCCGCAAAGGCGCTGAAGTCTGCACGCACCTTTTCTTTTTAAATCTGCGACCTATAGTCACCAATTAAAATCAAAATATAGTAGTGGTCACATCCACTTGTCTCCTTAATCCGCGCACCTGGTGAATGTTCCAGAAGAACCAGCTCTGACAAATGATAGATAAATACACCTGACTCTGTCGAGCAATTTCAGGAGGGTAATGCTGACACCATTTAGCGGCTAATACCTTGTATAATAAACAGGTTTATAGTTTTTCTCTGCGTGTGGTTGTTTGGGAACTACGCCAAATATTATTATGAGCACGAAAGTGCCAACAGATATTGTGCTGCTCCGCAGTCGCAATCATTTGGTTTTCCAGCCTGGACTCATTTGAACTTCGCTCACAGTTGTGTTTAGGACTCTATGAATGAGAAAGTCTGAGGTTCTATATTATATGTAGTTGGTGAAACTTCTTTGTTTGTTTCGTGGGCTGAGACGAATTTCAACTGTACGAACGACAGTGCAGAAGTCAGGAAGAAGCCGGCTTTTACTGTTTGCTTTTTTGGAGGGAAAGATATAGCAACCACTTATTTGTTTATTTACTTCGATTTAGCCTCAAGGCAAGATGCATTAAAGAGGCGAGTGGATACAAAGATACAGGTCAAATACAAAATTCATTGGATGAGTAGAGGCTTGTTAGATTCCTGGGTAAACAATATTAGCTAGTGCGGTACTAAAAATTTGGTGATCGACAATGGTACCTGTTGGTCCGGGAAGGTGGTTCCATTCTTTTGAAGTGCAGGGTCTGAAGGACTGAAGGCAAGGTCTTGTTCGGCAGGGCTGGATTCCAACTTTGTGAACGTGATCAACTCGTGGGGATATGTACATTGGTGGAAGTATGAGTTCGGTGCGCAAATGACAACTGTGATTGAATATTTTATGAAATTGGCATAGGCTAGAAAATTGACAAAGGGATGCAAGGGAAGGAAGGTGCAATGTGTTTTTCATGGACGTTATGCTAGCGGCACGGTTGTAGTTATACAGCATAAAACGGGCGGAGTTATTCTGTACTAGCTCTAAAGAGGTGATTCGGTTATCAGTACTGGGATCCCATATGGAAGAGGCGTATTTTTATTTACTATGGAATAATGTTTTATATAACGTTAGTTTTAATTACATAGGTGCAAGAGAAAGTACGCCGAAGATACCCTAACGTTCTGTTCGCACTGTTGATAATCGTGTTATTATGGAGGGACCACGTAAGGCAGGAAGTAATATGAACAGCGAGATACCGGTAAGAAGTGACTGACTCGAGAGGGGAAGTGTTAAGATAGTACGTAACAGGATTAAATAAGGAGCGAGAAATTCGCATTGCATTACATTTGGTAGTGTTAAGGTGCATTAGCCAAGTGTCACACCAGTTTGAAATTGCGTTCATGTCCGTCTGTGGAATGTGAACATCATTTATATGATTAATCTCTCGAAATATTACACAGTCGCCCGCGAACAAGTGATTGTTAGAAGAAACACAAGAGGGAAGGTCGTTAATATATATTAAGAACAAAAGCGGACCCAAAACTGAACCCTGAGGGACGCCGGAATGAACAGTACTAAAAGGTGAATTAAAATTGTTAGCAGCAACTAACAGCGTTCTGTTGCGAAGAAAGTGCTCCAACGATATTAAAAGATCATGACCAAGATTTAATTTGCTTAGTTTAAGAAGTAATAGCTTGTGTGTTACCTTTTAAAACGCTTTCGAAAAATCTAGAAAAATATAGTCTGCCAGTCACGAACGATCGAGTATGATGTTAAGTTAATGAGTGAAGGACATAGGTTGGGTTTCACAAGAGAAGATTTTGCGGAAGCCATGTTTGGCGCTGGTAAAAAATGAGTTACTTTCGACAAATTTTACAATGCTTGAGTAAAGAATGTGGTGCAGAATTTTGCCAGAAATGCTAGTTAAAGAGATTGGACGGAAGTTGAAAGGTGAATTTTTACTACCTGACTTATGAATGGCCACCACCTTCCGGACCTTCCAGTCCTCACGAAGACTGCAGGGGTCAACAGATCGCTGGAAAATCTTTGACAAAATAAGATAACAATAAAATTTAGTAGCTTTCAAAATTTGGGGTTAATTAAAACAATACCAGAGCTTGAGGAAACTTTTAGCTCTTGAATTATTTTTTCTGTTCCTTTGGGTTCGATAATTATTGGGTCCATTTTTAGGAATTCATGAGTCGGTATGTTTGGAATAACAACGTTGGGTCCAGAAGTAAGGAAATTACTACAAAAGACACCGTTTAAAATCACTGGGCATAGTCTGTCAGGAATGACCAAGTCATCCTCATCCAGTAGGTTGATTGAATCACAAGTGTTGGGGTTAATCACCAGCCAGAACTTTTTCGGATCTGTTGAGAGCATGTTAGGTAAAGTGTTTTGAAAGAAATGTTATTACGCTTCTTCTACACTTGACACGTATTCAATATTAGCCGCCTTGTAAGCATCCCATTTGGCAGCGCATGAAAAATGTTCTGCAGCACGGTACAGGCGTTTCTTCTAGTTCGAGAGGCGCTTTAAGTATCTGGTGTACCACGGGGCTCGGGAATGGGATGAGATAATGCGCAAAGGGACGTATTTGTTTATAAGGCGTTCAGTTTTTCTTTAAACATAGACCAGTTAGTTTCTGTTGTACGGTTGTAAAATCCAGGAGAAAAAGGTTGAGGAAAATTGAGAGTTCCTGGTTAATTGTTCCAAAATCCGCTTTGTTATAAGCGCGAATATGTTAATATGTTTTGTTCTCTTATCGGTTTTTAGTACAGGCATCAGAATGTCATAACTAAGTGATAAATGGTCGCTCAGGGATGGTATGATATGACTGATACAGTATCTGGGTGGGAAGTTAGTATCAAATTGAGAACATTATCGGAGTCGTTCGCTATCCGAGTTGGTTCAGTTACAAGCTGCGTAAGCCAAAAACGCGAGCAGAGACTAACAAATTTTGCGCTCTATGATGAAAATGGCATAACGGATGGTCCAGTGGGGAGCCAGTTTATATTTGAAAAATAAAGTCGCCCATGTTTAGTCGCCCATGACAACGCCCAAAGTCGCCCATGACAACGATGTTTAGCACTTCGTGAAGCTCGCCAACAAAATTGGGTGGGTAGTTACGGGGCTAGAAGAACACCACCGCCTTGTCGCAAAGTACGGTCACAGCAGTAAGTCTTAAACCGAGATGGATTGTTATACAGTTTAGCGTCATGCACGTTTGAGTTCAACCAAGTTTTTTTATTGCAATAATATCAGCATAACAAGTGTCAACTAAAGAGTTAAATGACTCTCGTTTATTAAGAATAGTTCTAACATTTGCTAGTAGTACGGTCACGGGTGTTAATGCACCACATCCCCTCGCATTTCCCTATGTGGTCTGAGATTTCGAGCTTTGTGCCGCGCTTTCGGTTTCGTGAGGTATGCTAGATGAACGTGTTTCACAGACTGCGCGCGCAGATTCAGTTATGGCTTCATTTCGCGAATTGTACACGACGCATTTTTTACCAACGAACAGCTTGTCAAGTCGCAAATAAAACGCCGGAGAATTTGGAAAGTTTTTTGCGAAATCCCGAAGCTTCCGCCTTACTTCGCGAGCAGCCTTTGAGTAGTCTTCTGATATGCCAATGTCGCTTTCTTTTAGTTTTGAACACAGAGCTAGCATCTGGTTCATTACTTTAAACGATAGGAACCTAATTATGTCGGCGCCACATTTTGAAGGAGAAAAGATCCGATACGGTGCGCACGCTCTATTTCATTCGGGGACAGCACACTGCCGAGCGCTCCTGACAACACAGAAACGGCCTTTTTTTCGGTCTCATCCCAGGTTTCTCGCTCATCTGGAATGCCATAGAGCAGAACCTTGTTTCCTCCATCATCTACTCATGCGAAAACCACTCAACCACTCAGCGAAAACTATAATCTACTAATGACTCGAAAATAGAAATCAATGGCAATCGATAAGTTTAGAAAGGTTCCAAAATAATACATATTTTTAGATGTCTGTTTGCACAATGTTGTGGATGGTACTCTCGTAATTGTCCCTCAATTAGAAATGGTGAACTTTTTTTATCGTGTATTGAAATGTCGAAAAAACACCAGGCGGTCTCTTGCTAGTGCATCAGACCCCCTTAGGTGTAGCGATCAGTTAAGGTTCATGACGGGTGTGGTTGAACTAGCTAGTGCTCAAGATGTAGTCAAGAGAGGTTTTAGAGCTGAGGCAGCAACAACTTCCGGAAAGAATCGTGAAGATGTATGGTGGAGAAAAGGGCTCTGAGTGCAGCAAATACCATGGGTATTATTACTTAGCTGAAGTCAGTTTGCTTTCTTGGAGCTTGGGTCTCCTCGTGTGGTTCGGATGAAACGCAGAGTCGCCACTCGGTAGCGTGGTGTTATTGGAAGGCTGTGTTGTTGGTTGTTGCTCTGATGGCTATACGGTAGGAAATATGCAGGTCTGGGTCTTATGCCAAGACACCTCTCGATGTCCAGGAGAGAAGGTGATGCGCAGAAGGTTAAAGTACTCATTCGAAACGGTATTGCTATGTGGTAATATGAAAGGTACGGATGTAGTTGTGTGAGCAGGAGCGTGCCCCAAATAACGTTCCCCCAAGTGGTTATTGCTTGGTTGGCATATTGTCAGAGACCGGTGTTGTCTGCCTCCTTTAGGAGAGTTTCCAGCATGTGTACGAATACAGATGAGAGTTATATGTGCGTGGCCGCTACAGGGGAGGTGAGGATAAAGGCAAGAGAATACAACCTACCAGAAAAAACATTTGAATGCCAATTTTAGAGTCCACCACAATGGGGAGTAGACAGGTGAGTCGTGGTGAGTAAGATGGTGGCTTCCGCTCTCTGCTCTGTGGCACAAATTGACACGCCAGCAGCAACTTCAACATCTAAAGTAGCAGAGGAGACGGACTAGCATGGGTTGGACCAGTAGGCAGCGGGATCGAGAGGTTACTTTCGAGAGATCGAAAGTTGAATTAGTTGTGTAGGACTTCAGCACGTGTTGAATGGTGAGCAGTGTGGTGTATAGTGTGCATGTTTCGGGAAAGTGGGACCATTTGGAAGTGTTTCTTGTGCCTGCAGGGATTGTGCTATTAGGCTGGAAAGCATACTCAACGTTTATGGGTTGCCAATACAATATAGGGCGGCCCATTACGTGATGAGCGAGGCGATTCTCCTGGGAGAACAGGTGGCCTCGCACAGCTGGCTTGAAGTGTTGCTTATACCGGTTCCGAAAAGTTAACAAGGTCTACATCAGCCTGAGAGTCGTAGCGAATCATTTATGTAGCGTGGATGGGAATAAATGTTGGTAACGGGTGTAGGAACCACCTTTTTTTAGTCCTGGATGTCGGTTAGAGATGCAATTGATATTGTAGAGTGTGTGGTCGACTGTAATGCAGAGATTTGTGACGTCGGTGGTGTTTCGGTAGTTCAACTGAATATGCGTACGCTTAACCCATACGCAGAGCACTTGTTGGATAGACTTGATATCAATTATGATGCGTATAATGGCGGCATATGTGTGTTCATTTTGGCGGAAGAGGAGGCTCCGATTTTCTTGGGGCAGCATGAAGACTCATAGTCGCTGTCATTCTGACCACAAAGTCAATAGCTCATTGGGGTGTTTCCAAAAATAGCCGCCAAACCACCTGGCACCCGAAGGGGATACCATTCACGTAGAGAAAATACGACAGACCGAAAATAGCGTCAAAATTACCCAGCGGTATCGCCTGCAGAACGGACTCCGGTCGGCTGACAAAGCTACCCAAGGAAGAAGGAAGATTGCTAAGTGTACCAAGGTTTGATATGTAGTGAGGTCATTAGACTGTTACTTCATCATCAGCCTAGTTGTGTCCACTGCAGGACAAAAGCCTCTGCCAAAGATTTCCAAACACGCCATTGAGTGCTAGTTGAGTCATGTTTCCCACCGAATTTTTGCAACTTGTTTTGCCATCTTCTCCTCGTTTGTGGTTTATTACGAAGCCAATCTCTTAAACGAATGGTCCACCTTTTCGTCATAAGCAGTATATCACCCTCCCATGTTCATTTCGTTCGCATAATTTCAACTAGAATGTCATCCACCCTAGTCTGTTCCCTAATAGACACGGTTGGTTTCCTGTTCCTTAGCGTGACCCCCAGCATTCTCCTTTAAATAGCCTGTTTTGCGTATCTAAGATTCCTTTCAAGTCATTAAGAGAGACCCCAAGTTTCTGCCCCGTACGTCGTTAGTAGAAGGACGGGCAGAATAAAGACCAGTTTTTGAGGAAAAGCGGAAGGCTGCTAGTTAGGATATCTGAATTATTACCGAAAGCAGTCCATCCTATGCTAATTCTGTGGGTAATTTCCGTTTCATGGTTTCGATGAGCAGATACGCTTTTCCGAGATACAACTGCTCGCGTACTGTTTTCGAGACCTCGTTGCCCACCATAAAGTCTAGTGTAATTGAATGCTGGTTAAACATTACCTTTGATTTGGTTGTGCCGATTTTTAAGCCTGCTTTCATGCTTTCGGAGCCGAATTGGCAGAGCATGCGCTGCAATGCCGGGCTGCTTTCACTGAACAGGACGATGTCGTCTGCAAACCTTAGGTGGCTGAGATATTCCCTATTATTTCTCACCTCTTTTTTTTACCACCTAAGGTTTCTGAACACATTCTCCGCACAGGCTGTAAATAAACAGGGTATATTGTATCCCCTTGCTGGACACTATTTTGTATGGGAAACCTACAGGTTCTTTGATTTAGCTGCAAAGTTTCCTTAACACATTCTCCACAAAGGCTATGAATAAATGGGGTATATTATATCCCCTTGCCGGACACCGTTTTGTATAGGAAACGTACAAGTTCTTTGATGGACGTGCAAAGTTGCCGTGAACCAGCCGTATATGTATTCGAGGAGCACATTGTATGGTCATCTACACCGTGTTCACGTAACGCCGTTAGTACTGCTGTTATGAGTCTCAGTCAAATGCTTTTTCATAATCTTTGAATGCACTATAAATTGGAGCAGTATACTAAGAGCTCTTTTCGATTAGCTGGTTAACAGCGCGAATATTGTCAAATGTTGAGAAACTTTTTGTGAAACCGGCCTGATCTTCTTTTTGTTGAATTTCCAAAAGGTCACTTAGGCGATTGAGAAATACTTTCCTAAATAATGTATCGGTACCAGAAAGCAGGCTGATACCCCTCTAATTTTTAAGATCTTTGGCATCATCTTTCTTAAGCAGGAGAACTAAGTTCGCATTTTTCCACCATGTGAGACCCCAAGCCCTGCGAGAACAGCGCTGCAAGTTTTGATAGTACAACGTGCCCTCGGACGCGTAATATATCAAGCCTAATGCCAACGGGCTCCTGAAGCTGTGCCTTTTTTCATACCTTCGAGCGCCGCAGCGACCCCATCACTGGTAATCGGCAGAACCTGAGAGGCACAAGTTACGGGAAATCTTGGCGCGGAGTCAAAGGTACAAGCGAACTGCTTTGTGTAGAATTCTTGGAACAGGTTGAGGATATCAGTATTGCTTCTCATGTTTCCAATGGCGTGCCGGAGTGCATACTGTATACTTTTGCCAATTAGGTGCTTTCTTCTAGTTGATTTTAAACTTCCCTGGTTACTCAATGTTGTTTGTATTTTTGCACCATTGTATGCTCGGATATCGCCATTTTTTCTCGTATTGATCAATTTGAACAGCTCTGCCATTTTTATTCAGTCTCGCGCACTGCTCTCTGACATTTTCTGGCAGTTGTCAATAAGGTCCTTGGTTTTCTTCGAGAGCTTGGATTTATATAAATTGGGATATTTCCCTCCTACGGCTATTGCTGATTGAAAGACCACATTTGTGAAGCAAAAACTGGCAGCCTCCACGTCATTTTTTTCATTGAGCACGAATAATTTCTTCTCAAGTAGCAATCTCAATTCTTCAACTTTGCATCCCACAGCGGGCAGATTAGGCGTGTTTCGCTTTAGTATGCTTATTCTTTTCTTTCCTAAATCTAGACAGATGTGGCTTCTGACCATTTTGTGATCACTTGTTTTTATCTCTGCTAATTACATGTACGTCCTCTGCCATACTTGGAGTGCCAGTTAGAATGATGTCACTGTCTTTTTTATTTCACCATTTCGGCCTTTGCAAGTTCATTTCCTATTCTTTCTTTTGGCGGAAGAATTTATTTATTATTCGAAGCCTACTTCGTTTGGCAAAAGCAATTTCCCAACGTCTGATTTGACTGGACTAAGACTGTTACTTATTGTAAGTATAAATAATTTAGTCGCAAAACATTGCTTGCAAGCCATAATAAATGGCAGAATAAACGATGCTGTGAATTCTTGCGATCTTAAGGATGGCATGCTTTAGGTGAAACGAGGCGTTTCGGGAGGATAAAGTGCTCGAAAAGCAGCCATACTGGGTATAAATAACTGGTCTTCCATGTAGGCACGAACATGATTTAGAATTACGCATTGACAAACTTAAGCGAACACGAGGTAAATGATAATATCAAAAGTGGTTTATAGAGTTTTCAAATCATTGTGACCGAGGCTGTTGTTGATTCGCAAGGGCAACTGCCCACAATAAGGTTAGTTTTCAAGAGATCGGTGATGGCTGTCATAGAACTACTACCCTGTTTAGATAGTTTAGGGTAGTTATTCTTGTAAGGCTAGGGCCTCAGCACTCCTGAAGCTGGTAAAGTAAGTCTATTATGTTTCGTTGAGATAGTGGTTTGTAGGCCGCAATTGGACCGGCCGGTGAATGCGGGGCAAGGTTTTTGTGCAGTAGTTCGGAATCCCTGAGTTTTTCTGAGAAACTCTTCATGTAGCAATGGTGCTGGTGGACGAATTTGGTTACGCGATGCTGATGAGCTGTCTTGCAGGTCACAGGATAAAACAGATGGCACAATAGCTGAAACGTGCGACACATGCCCAAGATGCCCTACTTGTGTTGGCAGATATCTCCCCTTGTCTCGTGAGCTCCATGGCATGTGGTTTTATAGCTCTAGCCGGTTTGGTATTACTGAGACGGAGATTTTGGCTGGAGCAGTCACGTTTCCATGCTGCCTCTCTTTTTTCAATTTTAGTTCTTTTGTTTCAGCAATCGGACGGGTACACGTCCTATTTTCCCTAAAAGCACGCTGCTGCACTGCTCGTGTAAGTGGTTTTGCTTAGGTGCAATATCCTTAAGGTGACATGAGGAATACACTCCTTCAAAGTTTAAACACTGAGTTGAGTTTTGTGGGTCTTCTAAACGACAAGCATTACCCCTTAAAATTACTGAATGCAGGCCAATCCCTGAAGTGGGCACGTGGTCACTGATCCGCTACCTGCAAACCAGGAGCAATTCGGCGGGTCAGCAAACCATTCAGCACATCGTTCATCAACACCCGGGTACTGATGACAAAACCCTAGATGCGCTTACTAAGAAATATATGGGTTCTAACATCCAAAATGTGACACACCGTAAATACAGAAAGGAACCGAACGACTTACTAGACTGCCCTATAAGGGTGGATGAAGTCAAACAAACACTTCCCGCTCTCACCCGCAACACAGCTCCGGGCATAGATCAGGCTATGAACGAACTCCTAAGACATCTGTACGACTCTTCCGTTCAAGTGCTAACAACATTTTACAACAATCACTGGGAATCTGGCACCCTTTCTGAAGATTGGAAACACGCCCACATAGCACTCATCCCGAAGACGAATAAACCTCCGATCCTACGCAACTTGAGACGGATATCACTCACGTCGTGCCTCTGGAAACTCTTCGAGCACATTATTCTGAACCGTCTACCGCCACACTTGGAAGATCGCGAACTTTTTCGTGAAACGATGTTTCGTTTCCGACCGAAACTATCTACCCAAGACATTCTCCTTCAACTAAACGAGGACGTCATCCACCCGGCCTCTCCACACGGCGTCTGGGAAATTTTGGCGTTAGATCTGAAAGGAGCATTTGACAATGTATCCCATCATACAATCCTGAAATATCTAATTGAAACAAACAGAGGCGTACAAACGCACAACTTCATCCAATCCTTTCTGACGAACCGAACGGCCACATAAGGAATTAGACATATCCGCACAGACACCATAAATATCCGAACAAAGGCCCGCCAGAAGGCGCCATACCCTCCAAACCTATATGATATAGCCATGATGAAGCTCCCATCGCAACTGCACGAGATTGAAGGCATCCATCATGCTATTTATGCCGCTGATATAATGATTTGGACCAACACGGGATCGCATGGAAAGGGCCGTACACACAGTGCAGGAATACGCACAAGCGCGTGGGCTCCAATGCGCTCCGGAGAAATCAGAATTAATTCTAGTTAAACGCCGGAGACGAGGGTTCGCTAATGTGCAACCCCAGATCAGACTGACTTTGGGCTGGAAAGAGATTCCCATTGTCAATTGAGCGCGCATCCTTGCTTGCTTATACAGCAAACTGGGAGGAGCGGATCTAGAGTTGAACGAATCCCACAATCGGCAGTCCAAATAATGCGAATGATTGGCCGAATTACCAACTGACAACACGGGCTTATGGAATCTGACCTGACGAGACACATTCAAGCCCTATCAGCCGGATTGTCTACGCAGGTCCGTATCTGCAGTTCAAGAATTACGAAAAGGAAAAAGATTGATACCGTCCTCCGCAGGGCTTACAAACAAGACCTCGGTATACTACCCACCACAGCAACTGGCAAGCTCCTCTCCTTAGGCGTCTACAACACGGTGGAGGAGCATATCGAAGCACATCTTATAAGCCAGCGGGAACGTCTCACGCTCACACCTACCGGCTGACATGTACTCCCTCATCTGGGATAATCCACAAATGCTGGAGGGCTACCGCGAATACGAAGACTTTGCGCCTCGAGCTCAGAGGGAAACTGAACGTGGCACCAATACCTCGGAACATGCACCCCGAGCATCTTACAGGGAGAAGATCGGTGAGAGCCAAACATATTCAGTCCAGATTTCGCAGTTTCCTAGATTCGAGGTTCACGGACGCAATGAAATATCCGCATGGGCCAGCGATGGCAATTTCTTTCATCGACCCAAACCTGCAAGAGATAGCTTCGGCCTCCGTAAACAGAACCCACCCAACAGAGGCAGAAGAGGCAGCTTAGCCATGGCCAATTTCTTTCATCGACCCAAACCTGCAATAGATAGCTTCGGCCTCCGTAAACAGAACCCACCCACCAGAGGCAGAAGAGGCAGCTTAGCCATGGCCATAGTATTCAGCACGCCAGACTAAAACACGTACCCGTCATCACCGACTCCCATGCCGCCTGCCGGAGCTCTACAAGGGGCAGGGTCTTTTCCATAGCACAGCGCGTTCTCGCCAGCAAGGCTCCAGACACCTCCCAAGTGTTACAATAGTATGGACTCCCGGACAAGAATCTCTTCGTGGCAATCAGCGAGCTAACTCGCCCGAGCCAATTCCTCCCGTGCGCCACTGGAGGAATATTACTCGGAGCACATAATGCTGAAATACAACACAATTCTACAGCACCCGACAAGCCTTTCCTCCTCCGCACAAATGTTTAATGAGAGAAGAAGCGTCATTCTGGCGCCAACTAGAAACAAACACCTTCCTGCACCTCGGAAGGCTCCACGCCATGTATCCTACAATTCACTCTTAACAAATGCCCTTCTTACTCAACTCAACATGCCTCCATTTGCCACGTTACGTGGGCCTGCCCCAACATTCCAAACATTCCCCGAATACCCAATTCAACTCTTGAGTCGTGGAAAGCTGCGTTGCTGAGCTCGGGCCAGGAACATCACCGACAGCTACGACTGGCCACGAGTGCAGCCAGAGCTACAGGGTCCCTGGAATAGGGGCCCTCCCCTCTTGAGGCAAACTACACCCGGTCCTAAACAGCGTAAAATAAAGTAATCCCTTCTTCCCCTGCTCCACCGGTGCTAATGGGCAAAGACAGCCTAATTGTAGTGCACGTGGCGGCTACTGTGAAGGCAAGTGTTTAAATGTTATTGCATTACAAGCGTGTTTAATGTGGAAAGCCTTAAGTTAACAATTCGGCGAAGGAACGCCATTGTTGCTGTGGTTTCTCGGCTGCCCATTTTCTTTCATATCTCGCGGGGTCCCAGGAAGCGTAACGCAATCCAGGGGCGCGTTTGAGGCGGCTTTTACGTGCATTTTAAACTCTCTAAATTGACGCGGGGTGGCCGTGATTCTTGGCAAAAATTGGCATTTGAATGGAAATTCTTTATTGCAGTCGGATTGCACACAGTGGTATTATAAGGTTTTGCAATACACATTTGATCATTTACCATGGAGCCTAAGGCGTGAATCTGCGCTCGCGTACTGAGCCTCATAAATCTTTGTGCTGCAAATACTTGTACGTTTCTTGTTTTGGATAGTCAACTCCCTCCATTATTCACAAATATTTTCCAATAAAAGTCTTCAGAGTTTTGCTTTATCTTGTTGTGTCATGATAATTTCACATTAGGGAGTTTAACACGCCGAAGCTAAAACTCCACTATGGAGCGCGCTGCAGTGGAAGAATGCGAAATAATATTTACACCTCCGGACCATTAGTGTGCGTCAAACTTTTGATACACGGAAGTTTCGCTTTTCGCGCATATTACAAAAGCCGCCACCGTAGGCCTGATCCAACACGCATTCTTTCCATCTCAGGACAACGCCTTAGCCACAGAAGCACTGCGGCTGGTGGTGTCAAGATTATTTTCACAAAAAAAAAATATTTGTTGGGGTTTCTATATGAACTGCATACCTCAATATGGCTTTCGCCGAGTTTTTTCTCACCAGAATATGTTAACTATGTTTCGTGTCAACTCCACAAAGACATTGCGGTCATGCTTTTGCTAGACTCACTCAAAAGAAATCAATATTCTAAGTAGCTTGGGCAGCATGTCCTCTTGTGTGTCAGAAAAATTCTGTTTTCTTCATGGGCCAACCAATAATTCTTAAAACTGCACAACAAAACGTTTCCGGTTAAAACGTGACTGCGAAACAAGAGAATCTTTATTTCATCGGTAAGCTTTTTCGTGTGTTGTACCAGAAATATTGACCAGTGCTAGATAAGCGCTAAAGATACGAAACTGTTTTGAGATGGCGCCTTCCAAAACACTTTAAAGAGCTAAATTAACCAACCACATATATTACATGATATTTCGTATCACACGGAAACGGTGATGAGCATTTTGATTGGTTCTTGGGAACTGATTTGCATAGCTGACAAAAAACGGGAATACGGGCGAGACAGACTAAACTTAAGGTCTCTTGAAGATAATAAATTTGCAAAAAAACATACATCTTAATTATTTCTATGATGAAAATTACTCCCGCCCTAGCTGGTATCCCCTCCGAATTAACTGTTCACTGTTGCCCCCAAATTAAATCAAATGTTCAGAATTCCTCAATGTGGTTTGTTTTACTCTCAACATTTGGCATTCTGCTAACCTGTATCGTACCTAATTTAAATATATTTTCCGGATATCATCTTCTATCTTACTGGTTGTGAATAAATACCACCTGAAAAATTGTGTCCAGACAGAGAAGTTGAACTTCTAGAGCGTTACCGTATGAACGCGGCCCATATCACAGTTGCGCCAGTTCTTTTTCTTTTCATTTAATGTATCTAACTGGCAATCATTCCTTTCTATCAATCATTGTAGGTGTAAAGTAACATCTTTGCTTTATAAACGGTATTTAAGAGCATTTTTTGTTTCTTTAAAATTAGTTGCAGTTCTTGTTTTTTACGTTTCAGTGGTTCCATTCACTTTGTGTCGGTTTCAGCTAATCTTTTATATTGCATTAGGTCTTTAGCGCATTGTTATCCTTGGTTTCATGAGTTTCGGATCAACATTTTTGGGTTGGGGGATTCTGTCTCTTGTACGCCGGTCGCAACTTTGTGGCCTAGCCAGGGCATATTCATACACTATTCCAGTAAACATTAGTGGATGCTTGCGTTATTGTAGTTGGGGTTCTTTGGCTTATAGTATATTGAGTTCCCCTGTTATTGTTTCACTTACGGCGATTTTTTAGCTGCTTGAGGTAGCTTCGTGCATTCCATCTTGTCCCCAGCAGGCAGGAGCGCGGTAAAAAAATGGCCGCCATTGTTTAGAATAAATAAACAAAAAAGCCCATCTATGGTCCGAAACAATTTGAACGGCTGCCTGCACAGCAGCAGCCCGGTGCTTTATCAAGTGAACTTTCTTCGTTCCTTGCCAGCGCAGAAAAAATATTGCCGTTTCTTTCTAACTCGATCATAGGGGTTGGAAGTAGAAATCCACAGCTTTGAGTGGCGGAGTTCCTTCAACACAAGATTCAAAAAGCTATGAAATGCAAACGTTAATATTGTAAAATTGTGAGTGCCGCCTAACGCCTGAGGGATATGGCGCGTGAGTAAAACAGTGCGCACCCATGAAGTAGAAGACTGACGGTAGGGACGCTTGGCGTGTGGCAGTTGGTTTGTCGCGTAATTTTCGCCGTAAGAAGAAGAAACTAAAGTGAACGACGCCACGAAAACACAATGTGGCAATGAAAGATTGCTTAATAAGCACACCCTAGTTTTCAGCTTTGTTGCTCGCAAGAAGGGTGAGGTGCAGAAAGAACTGTTGTTTTACTTTTATAGCGGCGGCCATTTTCTTGATCCGATATGAGCAGCTACCAGAACCCGAAAGTTTTTTTAAAACAGGGCTTTTTTGCTTGTGCCTAAAATCCCCGGCTGGAATGAAGGACTCAGTAGAAGTACTGTTCCAATCTCACAAAAGTCAATCTCTAATCATTTCCACTTACAGGTGTTAAAAGTGAATAAATTTAAAACCGCCCATCAGGTCAGCATCACTAGTGATCAGAAATAATTGGCCTACTTAAGCGCATCTGTTTGGTTTCCTTTCAGAAAATATGCTTGATGCTCAAAAAACTCTTGGTTGCCGATGTCTGATTGCGTGCTGAAAGCTTAAGGCAGGTCATAGCTAAATTTCGCCCTGGTACATCGCAATTGCCCGTCTTTCTTTGGTTGGGTCTTTTTAGCGCGAATTTTATTCAACAGAATTTTTTCACGCACACCGTGTTTGTGCCTTTTTCTTCGTTTGCGATTTTACTTTCTACGGTGCAGGTTACATCACCAAGCCGACTGGCGCACGCGATCACTTTCATGTAATAACAATCATGCACTGCTCGTCGACACCTGTTCTACTCATGTTCCACCTCATTCTATAGCAAGGTGGTATACAATATTTTACTAATGTGCGTTTAAACTATAAGTATTGTAAGCTTTGTGCAGCGGTCTCATTTCGCGGTTCAGAGATGCCGATTTCTCGCCATCCCTCAAGTGCGTAAGCGACACAAAGAAATGAAAACAACTACAACTTTTGTTCTAACTCTGGAAACATACATGTAAGCTGCAACTGGGAAGACTCAAATTCAAGCTCCACTGTATAAGATTCCCACTTCCATTTACATTTCAAAGTGATGGCCTTCTTAACCGTACCACAGCCACAACAACTGTTGGCACCGATTGGAATACCTAATCCTTTCGCAGCAATAAAGCGATGTTTTAGTTGACTCACTAAAATGTCCTTGCATACCTCAAGCATGTACTCTGGGGAGGTAAAATCTGGTCAGTAAACACACTAGATTGTAGGATCGCGTTAAAAGTACTCTAGTGATATTACACACTATTACTATAAAACTGTATGCCAACAGCCTGCCCCGTGGATTTAGCAGTACCTAAAGTTCTGGCGTGTGTATACTTGTTGAATAGAAAATCAAATTTTTTGATCATTCTAATTGTTATAACAAAATCGCAAGGCAAATGCTTAAAAGGAATAATGAAGACAAATAGCACAGATAATGCGGGGATATTGATCGCGTATTTGGTCATGTTTTAAAATGACCTCGCGCTGGCTTCGAACTGAGCGTTTGCTGTTTTTCTCCACAGATGTCCGCCGTCTGCTACATTTATGCTACATCTTAAAGGAGGATCAAAAACTACTCGGCTCGCACATCCCTACAAAGGGGTGACCTTCTGTGATGTAGAAGCAAAGTGCACAACCCAATGAAGAGATACAACGTACCTTTAACGTGAACGTTTATGTTCCGGATAGTCTGTGGAGATATGGATTCGACTTGCAGCTTACATCAATCCCGTTTACGGGAGGAAAGGAGGCCAAAACGACCGTAAAATTCCCCTTTAAGCGTCCCCAGACGATCGAGGTCGAAAAAGGAGTAAGTATTTTTACCAGGCTGAATTGTCGGGTTTTACGCTTTATTTGTGTTTCCGAACACACTGGTAACATTTCAGAAGGACGACATAGAGTAATTCCTGGTTTTCGAGGTGTGGCTGGGATACTGTCCCTCCTATAGATCACATGATTTGGGAAGCCATGCCAGTCATGCGTCGATCCTTACAGATGCAGTTCAAGCTACATTACCTTTTCATATTTGAAAGCTCCATATGCGAGTAAATTGCGAAAATACATTACAGATGCAACATAGCTTTTGTCAGTCCTGTCGGCTTACTCGTTTCAATCGCGCATATTTTTTTTTAATTTTCAATAAAGTAAGCTTCTGACGGTTTTACTGCCCACCTGGTTAGTTATGGCAACATGCATTTGCAGCCGCTCAGAAATGAGACAAATATACATTGAAGCTCTAACTTAAAAAAAAAATTGTGGAAAACAATCCGTCTAGAATAAAGCAACGGATACCAACAAAATTGTCGCCGCAGTTGTGGTAAGGTAACTTGGTCGTAGGAAACCGGTAACTTGTTACAGTTAAAATGTCGTCGTTCGATGGGATGTGTTAAAGAGAAGTTTCTATTAGCGATTGTATAGAGCACCATTGGTAATATGTCTCAATGGACAACGTTCTTTTGCGGTCGACTATGCGCTCATGCTACGTAGTGTAGCGCCCACAATCACGATGCTTCCCTCCAGAGAAGTAACAATGATTTCGCCGTCATCGCGCTTCCATGTCGTTCATACATTTCTCAGTATCTCACTGCTCCTGTCTCCCGTGGTACGATGAAAATTCTGTAACCTTTATAATTTGCTTCCTTCGGATTTGCAAATGCTAAAAATTAAGTGGGGCTTCTTGAAAACCTTACATGACGTAACGATATTGCTACGAACCATGTATGCGTTTGTATGTTTATTTATTGTTTGTATTTACTCTCCGGCCACGCCCGGCCCTGTTATCTGTGTCAAGCGAAGCGGATCTGTGATTCTTTATTTTTATGCCGCATGGGCTATCTCATTCAAATAAGCAGACTGTTTCGTCTTAACGTCACTAGCCCAGAATAATCTTCTCTGATCTACAATGTTCTGGATGTAAATTGACGGTTTCAGAAAAACTCGCGCCGAAAGATAAAAGATTGCAGAGCAGGCGCCACGGCATTCCGATCTTCGACGCTCGCTCGCAAACGTCACTTTGTTGACTGCTGCTTAGCCGCCTGTGTATTCTTTGAGTTGTTAGGGGAGCACACGTTTTCTCCAATTACCGTGTTTTCCCTCAAGACAACTGCGTCATCTCTGGCTTCATGACATCTGGTGGAGGGGCCGGGTACGCACCCTTCATGCTCTCTACGACATCCGGAAGCCGCCAAGCCAGTCCAACCAGGTAAAGCCGCCAACTGCAAGGATTACTAAGCGAGTTCGGTCTTCTGCCAGAAGGGCCCAAGAGAACGAACACTGCAACCAATACCATGGGGCCAGAAGCAACATCACCAGTCGTCCTTCAGCAGCCACAGGAACCGCCATCATTCCGAAGAGCCCCCGCAGAAGACCCCAAAAAATGATTGGAGAAACTGGAACGTGTACGGAAATTCAACAGGTCGGACGATGCAGAAGCGTTCCGGCATGTTTTCTTTTACTTGGATGATTCAGATCGCACTCGGTTCGAGAACCACGAGAGCTCCTTGACCAACTTTGGTCACTTAAAAAGCGAATTCATTACGACCTTCACTACCGTAATCAGAAAAGAACGCGCTCCGCTTTTCCTTGAAACTCGTACGCAGCACCCCAACGAAGGGGTCATGATCTTCGTCGAAGTGATGGAACGACTTTTTCGCCGTGCGGACCCATAAATGACGAAGGAAAAGAAACTAAGGTTTCTGATGAGAGGAGTAAAGCAAGAACTCTTTGCTTGCCTTGTGCGCAACCACCCTAAAACGGTGGCCGAATTCGCGTCTGAAGCCGCCGCGCTGGAGAAGACGCTATAAATTCGAACGAGGCAGTACGACCGCCCTGTCAACGCGCTCTTCTCGGAGTCCATCGCTGCCGCAACTGGAAGCTCCGATACCTTGCTCGAGACCATCCGAGCAGTGGTCAGGCAGGAGCTTCGGAAGCTTTTTCCAACGACGCCGCAACCTCAAGTGGCTTCCCTGACCGACGTAATCCGAGAAGAAGTCCAAAACGCACTGGGAACTTCTACGCCGTCGTAAGCACCCCGCCAACAACCCGCCATGACCTACTCCGCGGCTGTTCTTCAACCCCGCGACGATCCAACCCGTCGTCAAGAAGCCCCGCCGTACCGCCGTCCACTGTCGCCCGCACGACCCCCTGCAGCCCAAAACCAGAACCCGAGGAAGACAGACGTCTGGCGAACCCCCGATAATCGTCCGCTGTGCTACCACTGCGGAACTTATGCAAGAGATCTTACGGAACATATGCAAGGGAACACTGCTCCACGGAGCAAGACATAAAGTGGAGCGCCGACTGTGGCCCAGAAAAAATGTTTTGCTCGGGCCGATAATGTCCACGCGCCGCCGGCCGCCCAGCTTTCCCTTTGCTCTCTACCTCCTCCCTTCGCCCTCTCGTCGCTCTGCCTCTGTACATGGCTCTTCCCTTCTTCGCTCTCCCCAGAGGCGTATTTTATTTCTCAGCGACGTCTGCCTCATGCCTGTCCTACTATGCAGGAGGCATGCGTGCACGCGCGGAATTTAAACACCCGTGCGTGGCCGCAATAGACGGCGCCGATAATTGCACCCCACCGCATCCATGGCGATCGCTTATTCCCTATCAGGGAGCGTTTATTCTGACATTATGAAGACCCGCTAAAAATATTGTACTAACCCAGCAGATGTAAGACGCAACTTAACGACGACGACTTCAGAAGCACCAACGAATGAGCAAGAGTAATATATGGAACCCCACAACATACATTCTAGCGTGATTCTGCTTGCGACAAACCGATGCAGCGCAAACATTTCCCTCTGTTATTAGCCCGCTCTCCGGCCGCGTGCCTAATTATTTATGCTGCTTCTGCGCACGAACAACGCTTACAAGGGTCGCCCGGAGTCTCCATCTGCAAACGGCAATGATGCACATTTCTGCTCCAATAACTGAATTGGACGGCTGCCCTGTTGTATTAAGTGTACAAAAACACTGTCAGCTTGATAAGGCACCCAAAAATATCAAACGCAACCTTCATTTTAACTCATGCCGCAACTTACCGCCCGACGTTCACTATCGCTCTAAGGTCGTGTTATCTCTTCGATAACGCTGCGGACTCCAAATAAAATGCTGCGATTTGTATGGCTGCAATTTTAGGCCTACCAGGGTTCCCGGCGTTTTTTTTTTCTTTAAGCGCCTGACCAGAAAAAAAATTGGGCCCATCTCCCCGCGAGGGGGACTCGAGTAAATGCGTCGCATAGGGGGTGGGTGTATTGCGTTAACGTTTATTGTTTGGGGAGTTGGTGGTAGTGAACGCGTTGTATCAGCAGCTTGTTGACGTAGTTTGAATGAGTTAAGGATATCAGGCGCGTTCGTAGCCTTTGATTCTGTGTCGGTTTTGTGGCGCAGTGGGAAAAGCACCATGTACCTCGCGTTCCGCGCACAGGTAGTGAATGCGTTGTATCAGCAGCTTCTTGACGTAGTTTGAATGATCAAGGATATAAGGCGCGTTCGTAGCCTTAGATTCTGTGTCACTTTTGTGGCGCAGTGGGAAGAGCACCATGTACCTTGCGTTCCGCCCGCAGGGTCGTGGGGTCGAAACCATCATCATCATCATCATCACCAGCCCATCTACGCCCACTGCAGGGCAAAGGCCTCTCCCAGTCTTCTCCAATTACCTCGGTCCTGTGCCAACCGTGACCAATTTATCCCCGCAAACTTCTTGATCTCATCTGCCCATCTAATTTCCTTCTCTAGGGATCCACTCTGTTACCCTTAACGACCAGCGGTTATCTTGCCTTCGCATTACATGCCCTGCCCACGTCCATTTCTTCTTCTTAATTTCTACCAATATGTCTTTAACACCAGTTTGCTCCCTGACCCACTCCGCTCTCTTCTTGTCCCTTAATGTTACACCCTAGCATTTTCCGCTCCATTGCCCGCTGAGTCGTTCTCAATTTAAGTTGAACCCTCTTAGTCAGCCTCCAAGTTTCTGCCCCGTAGGTGAGTACCGGTAATATGCAGCTGTCATACACTTTCTTCTTCAGCGACAATGGTAGGCTGCTATTCATTATCTGGGAATGTCTGCCATATGCACCCCACCCCATTCTGATTCTTCTAATTATCTCTGCTCATGGTTCGGATCTGGGGTCACAACTTGGCCTAAGTAGATATATTCGCTTACCACTCCACTGCCTCCTCGCCACCTATCTCAACTGCTGTGCTGTCCCGAGGTTATTGATCATTACTTTAGTTTTCTGTATATTAATTTTCAGGCCCACGGTTCTACTCTGTTCGCCCAGTGCAGAAAGCATGCTTTGCAATTCGTCCCCCGAGTTACTTAGCAACGCAACGTCGTCAGCAAATCTGAGGTTACTGAGGTATTCTCTCCATTAACCCTTACTCCCACCTGTTCCCAATCCAGCGTTCTGAATATTCTTGTAAGCATGCTGTGAATAACATGGGAGAGATTGCGTCTCCTTTCTGACACCCTTCCTTATAGGTATTTTACTGCTCTCCCTATGGAGGATGATGTAGCTGTAGACCCATTGCAGATATTCTCTAGTATTCTTACGTAAGCTCATCTACCCCCTGGTTCCGTAATGCCTGAAATACTGCTAGGGTTTCGACCGAGTCAAATGCTTTCTCATATCTATGAAGGCTAAATATAGGGGTTCATTATACTCAGCGCACTTCTTTATCACCTGATTGATCGTGTAATTGGGTCCATGGTTGAATAACCTTTACGGAACCTGCTTGTTCTTTAGGTTGACTGAAATCTAAGGTTGCAGAGATTCGTATTAGCGATTACCTTG
>JABSTR010001465.1:0-44550 GCA_013339765.2 Haemaphysalis longicornis | reverse complement strand
TGGGAAGGATTGATGAGGGAGAGAGAGAGAGAGAATAAACTTTATTTAATGAGAGGAGTCAAGCGGGTGGTTTCGTCAGTTCAGGACCCCGTTGGAGCGTCCAGCCGCCTCAGCCCGGTCGGTCAGCCGAAGCTGCTCTTCGAGGCTAGAGCTGGCCAGCACTTCGTCCCACTGCTCAATCGAGGGATTAGATATCGGGGAAAGTGAAGGGTTAAGCTAGCACTCCCACACCATGTGATACAAGGTGCAGGGTGCGTTGCAGAAGTGGCACTGTGAGTAGTATATTGTTGGCCAGAATAAGTGGAGTTTGGATCGGGTGGGGGAACGTGTTGGTTTGGAGGAGACGCCAGGAGCGCTCCTCTGCCTTGCTGAGGGAGGGGTGGCCAGCGGGTAGCATAAGCCTGGTGAGCCTGTAGAATTGGGTCACCTCCTGGTATGAAGTTACAGGGATCGCTGTCTCTAGCCAACTTTCTCGCGGCGCTCGGCTGGTTAGACCTCGAGCAGTCTCATGAGCAAAGACATTACCGCAGAGGGCAGCGTGAGCTGGTGTCCAGACAATCGACACCCTTTTCTTCAGAGGGTTCTGGCCGAGGATCTTCATGGCGATGCACGAGTTGCGGCCTTGGAGGTAGCTCCTACACGCTGACTGTGAATCCGTGATTATCACTTCCGCTGGGGTCTGCGTTATTGCCAGCGCAATAGCTATGTCTTCGGCATGTAGCGTCGAGACTTTGTTGAGAGTGAGGCTCGTGGCGTAGCTATTCTTCTTCGTCACAGTCGCTACCATGGCTCCTCGTCTTGCATAATCTGTGGCGTCCGTATAATAAACGTTTCAGCCGTACTTTTTCTCCAGGGCTCTAACTCGCGCCTCTCTCCGACCCTCGTGGAACTGCGGGTGCATGTTTTTGGGCAACGGAGCCACTCTGATGTTTCGGCGTAGTTCGCGAGGAATGTGTTCTGTGGTTTCAAGAGGGTGATCAGGGATGTTTATGCCCAGTCTTAGCAGAAGGGCCCTGCCTGCATCCGTCATTGCTAGCCGGTAGCGCTGACTGAGCAGGTGGCCCTCAATCAGCTCGTCCACAGTGTTGTGCACCCCAAGCTTGAGGAGACGATCCGTGGAGGTGTAGGGGGGCAGACCCAGGGCTTGTTTATACACGCCTTTCGCAAGAGCGTATCTAACTTGTTCTTCTCTGCCTTGTTTAGTAGTGCATAGGGCGTCACATAGCAGATTCTCGATACGACGAACGCCTGGACGAGGCGAAGCGTATCCGCCTCCTTCATGCCTCTTCCCTTGGTCGTGATCCGACGGAGCATGTGCGCAATCTGACAAGTCGTGTGTTCCAATTTCCTTATCATCGTGGTGTTTGCGCAATCTGCTTGAATTATCATACCTAGAATCTTCACTTGCGGAGACGGGTGATGGTAGCACCGTCCAGCGTGATCTCCATCGAAGGGGCATTTGTTTGCCTACCGCCCTTTCTGCGCACTAGAAGCAGCTCAGATTTTTCTGGGGCGCACGAGAGTCCACAGTTCTTAGCATACTCGTTCACGGTATCAGCCGCCATTTGGAGACGGTCCTGCATCTCCCCGACCGAGACCATACCGGTCCACACCGTGATATCTTCGGCGTAAAGACCGTGGTGTAAGCTCAGAATCGACGCCAGTTGTTGAAGCAGGCCGATGAGGGCAATGTTGAATAGGAGGGGTGACAGGACCGCTCCTTGTGGCGTGCCGCGTCCGCCGGTGCGAGTCGGTTGTGTCTGAATGTCTCCAATCTTGAGGGTAGCTTGGCGCCCGGAGAGAAAGTGTCTGACGTAGGTAGCACGACTGCGCTTACAAGAAGCAGATGTGGTCCTCACTAGTGTAAGAAAGTGATGGAAGCGTGATACAGCTTCTTATGTGTGACAGTTACGAATGAGTAGTATGCCACTGTCTCTCTTCCACATCATCATTCCTTCCCTCGGTCTTGCCATCCTTGACATGCTGGCCACGTCATCCAGGAAGATGAAGAGCATAGCACGAACGACTGCCCCTTCCAAAGAGGCAGTGTTATGTTACCCATGCCGTACTGACATGGTGCCTCCTTTAAAGAGTGCGTGTGTGTTTTCTCATGCATATATGTGAAATTGCATTGTTCCTTGTAATCCTTTAAAAGGAGAAATTAATGTTTTCTCCCTGAAATCTGTTACTGCCCATTTTTTGCCAAGACCTGTTCCTCCACGGGAGCCACAAGCCAGGAGGCAACAAACTTGGTGTAAACTTGGTACCGTGGCTGTTATGTTCCCGCAGCCCAAGAACCTCTGTGCGTGGTGAGCGGGGTAGTGTCTCATCTGTTTGAGCTGCGTGCTAGAGCCAGGGCACTTGGGCAAGAAGAAAGTGATTGTTGTGGAATGATTCAGTGATTTTTTTCTCATGCCCTACCAAAGGGCAAAAAGAAACGTTTTGCGGTGAATTACTGACACTGCTAATTTCTTTTCTTTGCGTGTGCGTATGACAGTACTTAGTAGTGCTTTGTATCATTCAGCCCTGAATTTTATCATTCTAGCTATGAAGAAATTTCTAGCTATGTTGTAAGTAATTTTAAGTTTGCATTGCTGCCTGCGCATACATTCAATGCAGCTTGCCTTCATTTCCGTACAGGAGTTAAAATTTGTAGATTTGTATATACCGTAGTTGCAGACTGTCGGCTAATTAAACCACCTGGGTGCATTAATGTTTTTTTAAGACTGTACGCACGAAGGCAATTTTATTTGCCTTCATAAGAGAAACGGCTACACTAGAAATGTGTGCCTCGTGCCATTTTGTTAATGACAGCGGCAGAGAAATGTATTTTTCTGCCTTCTATCCGTTGTCTAACTGTTACTGCCCATTTTTTTCCAGTACCTGTTACTCCCAGGGAGCCACAAGCCAAAAGGCAACAAAAAGAAATTGAGAGGGGGTGTATGAAAACGTTTTAGCCCCAACCGGCTTTATTGATAGTGATCTGGCCCACGGCGACAGAATTATTGAGGAGGCGCAACAGGGCTTGCTCCGGCGGTGCGATGAAATCACGGCACCGACGCGTCCTCTTTCGCGAGGCGCCAACGGGAAAAAGCTCGCCGTTTCAAGGTCAGTCAGTGCACAGCCGGCTGCCACCGTGGGCAGACGATGCCGATGAATCTCTCACTCGACTGGACTTTCATTGGAGTCGGTTTGCGGAGGAAGAAATCATCGCGTTTCAAACATGTTTCGTAGGGCGAAGGGGCTTTAATTTTTTAGAGCTCAAAACCTACAATAAAAAGAACATGTGGTTGAGAATCTAGGTATGATTATCTCCAGTAAATGATGGTTCTTATCCTTTATGTCATTAGTTCATGTTTAGACGGTCCTAACTTTGCTGTCCTGCCTGTGCAACATGAAAGCGCGCGCAAATCTGTGAAGCCACCCGCAACAGGCGAGATCGGCGAGAGTGCACCACTCGTGGAGGGAGGGCGGTGTCCGCAAACGTCGTGTGCCCCGGGATTCCTTCTAGTGCTTCGTTTCAAGTTTGGTAAGGCCTGTAACTAGGGCATTATTTATTAATAACTGCTGCTATAATGTCCAGCACTTCTATTTATGTAGTTTACAGAAAGAAATCTGGCAATTTTCACAATATATTCGATGATATTACAATTTTTGTGCATCTCGTCCGTATAAGAACATGTAAACTATGGCAACGTGCTTGAAGCGCAATCTGTTGTGCTGCTCCGCAAGCTGGATTTCCTTCTCGCCAGACAGTGACATTAACGCGCCGCCCGCCCGATCTGTGCCCAGCCCAGCAGATTCCCCTCCTCAAATACTTCTTTCTCTGTGACCTGGCCATGCTAAGCGATTCCGCGTGCCAAATTTGATTTTCCTTGTTTGGCTTCTTTTAGTTCATTCCCATGCTACTGCACCAGCTTGTGCTGCTTGTGACCCCATTCAAGCGTGATGCACTATTCGTCCGGCCTGCCGTCGATTCTATTTTATCTTCTCAGTTTGTTGCACTTACTATTGGCTCATTGACACTGGGCGAAGTACCCACCCACTGTGGGCTCGACGGGTGTGCTTTAGAGAATCGCTTTCTAAACGAAAATAGCACTTGCTAGGTTGCGAAACGCCTGCATCTGGTCAGCATCCACAAAATGCGCATTCGGATATTCTACCCAATGGCGTCCGCAACAGCTGGCAATTTCCTTACGTGCTCTTAGGATTCCACAAGTCACAGAACGGTGCGCACATCCATGGAGTGCTACGGATGTTTGTTTCATGACATGGACCAGAAAAAAGTAAACACGAAGAAGCACTTGGCATGCACTGTTGCATATACTGCTTTAGAAAAAAATAAAAAAAGCAAGGAACATTTGGAAGCTTGGTCAGTCCCAATTTCCTTGCGATGCGTGCCATAGGATGTACAACACAAAAAGAAATGTGCATGCAAAGAAATTGCACTCGCAGTCTTTGTTGGGCACCTGCTTCAGTCCAGGCAGTGTCGCAGCACATAGATAGTGATTCTGATAGCGAGTGTGCTGTCGGGATCGAAGGCTATTGTCGGCATTGGAAGAATGCTCGGAAACACACCTAGCCAAAACACCTAGCCAACAGTTCAAAAGTTCACTCACTTTCACTCCCCACATCAGACAAATGGTCGGTCGGGCTCACCGCTCGCTGGGTGCGGTGTGCACGTTTACCAGCGATTTCACCTCTCCTGTTCCTTTTTTAAAGCTTTATAAGCTTTGCTTGCCCCAATTTCAATTTCCATTTTCAAATTTCAATTACCTACAGTTTTAAACCGTATAGTAACGTCAGCAAACATTGACGTATCCTCTATACAGGTAAAATAACTCCGCCTAATGTGTGTGTAATGATGTGTTGTGGAAACTTGTACTTGTATCTTATTTTTTTTTGTGTGTGTTCAAATGACAATGCAAACCTCAATGTGTTTTTCTATCAAGGCTTGTAATGCTTAGCCGCATGCTTTGTACGCCGCCCCGTGCTCCAGGGGGTCAGGGCCTCTCAAGCTGTTTCCACAGCTTTAACCTGTCCTCCTCGCAACATTTTATTGTTGCGGAATAAATTTCAATTTCAATTCAATTAGAGTACTCATCCGTAGTTTGGAACGCTACCTTTAAGTAGAACCATCAGTATCTTGAAAGGGTGCCGAAAAAATTCCTATCAATATATAAACACCTGCTAGGAAGCAGTTCTGCTTCTACCTCTAGTCTACATGGGCTCGTATCAAAATGTTCGTGGTCTAAGGACTAAAGCAAACGAGTTTTTTTGTAATGTATCTTCCTCAATTTTTTCTGTGATTGTTCTTACGGAGACCTGGCTCTTACCCAGTATCTCGTCAAAAGATTATTTCCCGCCTTATTACAATGTGTTCCGCAGTGACCGTGCCACATCTGGCCTTAAACGCACGGGAGGGGAAGCTTTGATAGCCGTCAATAGCTCATTCAGATGCGTGAGGCGCGCAGACCTGGAGACAGAGGATGAGTCTGTCTGGGTTGACTTGTGTTGCATCGGTGGCGAACGCGTCCCGCTCGGTGCATTTTACTTAGCTCCTAACATAGCTCCGGTTTATTTTCAAACTTGTTTAGCATCGATTGAAAATGTAATTTCCTCTCATCTAGACACCGTATCGTGATTATCGGTGACTAACTCACCGGGAATAGAATGGGGTGACCTTAGTATTTCTCATTACAATAACTACGTTCTTCAAAAGGCCTCAGCCTTACTGGACTTCATTTCATTTACTGGTCTTGAACAATGCAACCACGTTGCGAACTCTGCCGGGAGCGTACTTGACCTTTTATTTTCAAACATCGAAAACTTCAGTGTCAACATAAGCCCTACTGGTTTGGTTACCCCGGACAATTACCATCCACCCTTATCCATAGTACTACCTATTCAAAGTGATGTGCAAAAGGACAAGCCACGTGTTTCCGAATTCGCCCGCTATAATTTTGCTGCAGGTGACTACATCTGTTTTTACCAGTACTTGTCGAATTTTGATTGGTCGGCAATCTTCGCGTCAAATGACCGAAATTTTCCGGCCAGCGAATTAACCAAAGTACTTCAAGAAGGTATGCGCAGATATATACCACTAAAGAAATCTAAATCTTCGAAGTATCCTTTCTGGTTCTCGAGTGAACTCCGGTCGGCACTAAAAGGCAAAGAGCGTGCCCACAGGAAAGCTCAAAAGAGTGGGGAGACAAAATGGAAGTTAGAGTTTAAAGAATACCGGTCGCTCTGTAAAAAACTGTATGATCGGGATCGGGCTGCATACATTGCGTCCATAGATCCATAGAAAGCAATCTTAAAAGCAGCCCCAAAGATTTATGGAAATATATCCGCAGTAGGTCACCCCAGCATAACACTGAATGCATTAATTCTTCTTAACTCCGACGGAGTAATCACAGATGACGCCCCTGCCGCGTTCGCTCAGCAGTTTAAAACGGTGTATAGAGATACCTGCGACGTTCCGTCAGCTCCGATGTCCAATTGTCGCGGTACGGCACCGAGCACGGCATTTGTAGGGGAGGAAATCGTGATGAAAAGCCTACGGGACGCGAAGCCCTCGCTAGCCTGTGGCCCAGACGGCATTCCCATGGCTCTACTCAAGGCTTTCAGTCCTATCCTTGCTCCAGTGCTTGTATGTGTGTTTAACAACGGTATTAGTACTGGCACGTTTCCTAACTGTTGGAAAATTGCTAAAGTTGTAACCTGTACACAAATCCGGGTCAAAAACAGATGCAAAAAATTATAGGCCGATTTCCCTCCTGTGCAGTGCTTCTAAAATTTTTGAATCTATAATTCATTCCCCCATTACATCCAGAGTAAGATATGAAATTATTCCAAATCAACATGGTTTTATAAGTGGCCACTCGACCACTACAAACTTAGTTTCTTTTATGGAACATGCGTCAAAGGCAGTGGAAGACCGAGGCCAACTTGACGTGGTATACTGTGACCTTAGCGAGGCGTTCGACGTGGTTTCCATTCATTGTTGTGTAACAAACTTTCCAACCTTGACATTCCTGATCCGTTGCTAGATCTGCTGCGTGACTACCTTACCAGTCGTCACTGCTACGTTCATGGTAACGGGCTACACTATGGAACGTACTCAGCCACCAGCGGGGTGCCTCAAGGCTCTGTCCTTGGACCTCTTTTGTTTTCACTCTTTGTCAGTGATGTTTCGACAGCAATTCCGTACTCATCGTTCTTGCTATACGCAGACGATATTAAAATATTCAAAGTGATTGGCAACATCTCAGACTGTGCACAACTGCAATGTGATATCGCCGCGTTTTCGGACTGGTGCAACAGAAATAAGTTCATACTGAACAGTGCAAAAACCAAAGTGGTGTCGTATACCCGTAAAACAGATGATATCAATTTCACCTATCGTATAAGTGAAGTAGATCTGAATCGGGAATGTCAAATCAGAGACTTGGGAGTTTTGTTTGACTCTAAGCTCACATTTACAGCCCATACTAATGAGATTACCCGTCGTGCTTTACAAACACTAGGTGCAACATGTCGTGTCTCCAGAGAATTCAACTATCCAGACCCATTTCTTCAGCTCTATATCTCAATGTGTCGCCCTCTATTGGAATACGCATCCGTGGTCTGGAATGCACCGTGTCGGTCCAACGCGGCGGCCATTGAGAGAGTGCAAACTAAATTTCTCTCAATACTAAAACATAGGTACGCTACTGCGAAGGCTAAAGATTATCCTGGTGTTGATGCCGCCAGCTTGCTTGTAATGGACTCACTACACAGCCGGAGGGCCAAGGCTGACCTTTTATTCTTATACAAACTGGTCCACAGCCTCATTGATTGTACAGAGTTGTTGGGTGCCATAAATTTGAGAACCCCGACAGGCAACACCAGGGCACCTATACCGTTTCATGTCCCCGCCCGTGTCAAGGAGTCCCGTGGGACGCATTCAGCACCTATACAATATGCACGCAGAAAGTTTGGACGCATTCCATCGTCCCTTTCCAGCTTTTTGTAAGGAACTGCGTAGCTTCACAAACCAGGAGTAGTTTGCTTGCCCTAGTATGTAACTTCAACTCACACACTTTATGCTGCCGGGGTTAGGTTTATCTATGTATATATGCTAATTGCTTCGATGATTCACTTGTGTATGTAAGTTTTATGCCTTCATTGTGGCGTGATTTTTAGCTAATATCTTTTTCCGGTTTACATGTTTCAGTGTACAGAGTTTTAATCATGTCTTGTTGTCTTACACTTGCCTTGTTTGCATATGTGCGCGGGTCATGTGCGTGTGTCGGCGTGTGTGTATCTCAAAGTGTCTCATTCTCGTTCAGACTAAACAATGCTATTTTCTATATTTTTCTGAGATATGCACTTTCCTTTCTCCACCAGCACATCGTTCCTGGACACACTATTAAACAAATATTGGTTGATTCATTCGTCATTTTTATTATCTCTGCGATTTGTTGGTCTGATCATTTATGTCTATACTCCTGCCATTGTTTTTTCGCTATTTTTCTGTCAAATGTGTTGCTATGTTTGTTGTGTGTCTCGACAAGATGGGACATTGCAAAGGCATCGCTCGTTTTAAGCTAATACTTTATTGCAGTGTAACTTTTCAGAAATCTAAACTCTCATTTTATATGTACACTCTGTCTCTATCATATGCACTGTGTATTTTGTTGTATATTTCCTTTTCTGAAGTGCCTTGAACGTTTCGCTGGCCGAGGGACCATAGCTTGCAACACTTTTTTTGCTTTTTTTCTGAATTTCTGTAAGGTATTTTTACTTTATTTTTTCTGTCATATCGAGGATTTTGTGTGTTGTGCCGTGCTGTTCTAAGTTTGCTTTTTATGTTTTGTATATGGTGTGCCAGCACCGAGACCTTAGGGTTGTTCCTGGGCACCGAAAATAAAGGTTGATTGATTGATTATTATTATTATTATTATTATTGTTTTTTTTCTTTTTTTGTTCGTTTTTTATGTCGTTTTTATGTGTGCAATGTCTTCATAGTTCTTGTTTCTTGTTTAAAATTCCTGTATGTTCGTGACTTTGTGGCTGTAATTGCTTCATTGACTTGTCATATATTACGGTATACTACTTGCCTTCCATCGCACACGATTTATTGTGCCGCGAGGAGCCACAGTGATGTGTCTGGCAACTTTTCACCTTCTGTTGCTGTAATTTCATAAATCAGTTCCTGTATTTTCTTTCATACATTAATGTTTAATTGAAGGTTCGTGTTTTCCGTATATCTGCGAATATGTTTTCATGTCTGCTTGAGTTATCTTCGTGATGTTCTTTTCCCCAGGGCTTCTCCTCCAAGCCGCAGTAGCGCTGAGGATCTGACCCCGGGTATCCTCAACCGACAAAACTCAGCCTCCGATACCAAACTGTACATTTATTACAGCCCGACGGGCGACTAAAAAACAGTACTCGCGCGGAGCTCGAAGACGACGGGCCGAGCTCTCCTGCGCTCGGGACCGCGTCTCTCCTTGTCTTCATCCCTCGTCTTGCCGCTGGGGCCGGGGATTCGGAAGGGGGAAGAGCGAGTCCTTCGTGGAGGTCCAACCCCATGTGGTGGCCATTAGCGCATCCGGTGATAGCAGGGGCGACCTTCTTTGGAATGTGCGGCGTTTCAAGGCGCCGCGCGACACGTGCGTTCGTGCGTCGAAGCGCCCGACAGCTTGCTTCACCCAACTGCTGTGACCATTGTTCCACATACTTTTGCCATTGATCCAGCATTAGAGTTTCTTAATCGTCTAATTTTGGTTGGACTACCTTTTTATTATCCTTTGGGTTTATTTTTATTGCTTTTTTTTCTTCGCTCGTCCTTCTCGTTGACTGTTTATATTGTGAGCTTCTGCTGTACTGATGAGTGCCGCATTTTGTCTTCTTCAGTGCGCCAGAACCAAGCCCTCGGCTGTTCCTGGGCACTCTAATAAACATTGATTGATTGATTATTACTATTATTAATAACATCAGCTTCGCCCTGTCGTCTTCTTTTTCTTCTGTATTCAGCCGCTACGCTTCCCTTCAGGAAGATGTATTTCAAAGCCTGTTCTAAGTACAGAATTTTAGATACATGCAAATTACGACAGTATAAGTTGGCGTTAGGAATTTATCGTCAATATAAAGCAAGCAACGATCTACTCACTATAAAATTATATTATTTATTGTAATATTATCTCGATTAAAATTAATAATTAAATGTTTAAAATAATATTATTCAAGTATTATTAATTACTACACAAACCAATCATGCAGCTACGAGGCACGAATATACACTATTGTAGAGTACAAATGTATAAATGATGCGTAATATAGCCTTTTCCTTTTTCTGTTGCCATCTATGAATTCAATATAGTGGACCATAATAAATAAATAAATAAGATGTAATTACCGCAGAAGAGCGTCTAGAGTTAGTTGCGCGATTCAGAACTGCGCACATGGGTGGACGATGCTCTTGCGGAGGCGCGAGAGGAAAGAGCTTGTTTCCACGGCAAAGGTAAGAAAGGCTGTTTTCACCGTGTTTCCGGATGTTCCACCGCAAGACAATAACATACATTTCCGATAATTTCCGTGCCGAAGTTAAGCTGGGCTAACGAGACGCGAGTAGTGTAAGCCTCTGCAATAATGAAGACCACCTGCAGACCTTAAACGTGTGCCTAAATCTCCCCGAACGCGCGTTTCAATTTTCATCCTTCACCATGAAAACGTCCGACGCGGTCGAGATTCTATTCCCGCGGCTGTGGCTCACCAGCGCGAGGCCTTACGCCAACAAAGTGTGTTTTATACTTAAATAATGCCATCACCATGCCAATGCCAAAGTAAAAGAAGGAGCGAAATGATTTACTGCAGTCACTCTAATATCAAAGCAGGCATAAATTTTGAGCAGAAACGAACACAAAACCCTGTATAGGTGCCGGACAGCGCTCCAGAGGGCGACACGGAGCCCGCAACAACCAGCGCCCCCTTGGGCAGATATGCGCAACACTAGGGTCGGTCCCCGCAAGCCGTTACGTTCCTGGCTGGGTAGCGATCCTGTTTTTGCAGTGCGGACGATTGATTTTGATTTGATTGATCGTAGGGTTTAACGCGACGACGCAACGCAGGCGATGAGGCGCGCCGTAGTGGAGGCTCCGGATTAATTTTGACCACCTGGGGATCTTTAACGTGCGCCGAAATCTCGTACACACGGGCGTTTTTTCTTTTCGCCTCCCTCAGAAAAGCGGCCGCCGCGGCCGGGAATCGAACCCGCGACCTCGTGCTCAGCAGCGCAACGCCTTAGCCACTGAGCAACCCGCGGCGGGTTGCAGTGCGGATGAAGCATATTAGTTGCCCCTTTTGGGTTTAAAACGAAGTAAGAGATTGAAGAGTAATCCTGCCACATCGTGCAGGTGAATGAAGGATGATTTATTCGTTTAACTCGTATGGGAAGGCATATAAAGGCCGCATAGGCGTGATGCCAGAAGAGAAACGCTTGTACAGCCTGCCAGCGGGCAAAACTTTCTCAAGATCAGCATGTTTCGGAAAGAAAACGTAATTTATATCGTGCAATCCCCAAAAGAGGAGGCTTTGTCTGCATATATATCAGATGTTGCGCGATGTTTCCGCTCAGGGTATTCCATCCATGTGAGTGCATTTGCGACTGCAGGACTACTAACTGGACCACATGGGTGTTACATATGGGTCTTTGATCTGAATGTGATGCTCCATACATGTACTCAGAAGGGGTGAACTGCGCTAAGGAAGGCGCTACACAGAGAGAGGTACACAAAGACAATCGCAGAGTCTTTGTGTGATGTACCTCTCTCTGTGCAGCGTCTTCCTTAGCGCAGTTCACCCCTTCGGGACTCGCCCAACAACAAGAACATTTACGCGACAAAAATCGGTTGTCTGTCCTTTCAAGCTTATCTATTGCTAGAGCCAAATCGTGCGTGAACTCAACAAGCTGCGTTCAGGAAGAAAAAACCCGACGAAATCCGTGTTTCCTAGGGATGCTGGGCGATTATGCTTAACCAAAAGAGTCATTTCCGAAGTGTAGCTAAGCTCACCTTCAAACACCGCAACTAAATTAACATCAGGCTTCGCCATTCACAAGGCTCTGTTGTTATGGCAAATTTAAAATAACACATTTTAAATAGACCGTCATAAAATCCCATGAAGCAGGGCACCGAAGTTGAGAGCCTACCAATGCACGAGCTTTGCCTCTTCTATGTTGATCACCAACAAAATAGTGCAACATTGTTTTTCGTAGTAAGAAGAATAGCCGCAAACTTGCGCTTCTGCGCGCCCTTGCCTCTCTTTGGTGGGGAGTTCTTGACATGGCGTCGGTTGAGCTCCTGCTGGTGGCCGCTTGGTCGACTCCCTTTAGGCCACTTATTTTGGTGAACCACCTCCACCTCGTGTCGAACACCTCTGCCGGGTGGATGTCTCAATGGTCTCCATTTCTTGAGGGGGGCGAATAGCCTCGAGCTGATGCGTCGACGAAGCCGGCGGGGAGGCGTGGTAGCGGCTATGACTGGCGAGGCTTCGCTCACCCGTTGGTGTGGCACACTCTTCTTTTGGCAACAAATGGCATTCCGATGGCCTAAAAGTTTCCCTGGTAATGCCCAGTGAGTCCTAGCACCTTGCCCGTTCACCTAGAACACTCATTACTGTTTACACAACAGAAGTTCGTTCATTTAAAACGTAGACAAACAGCCGAGCGGATAAAAAGCGCGTCTGCGTCATTCGGCTCCCGAAACGTGCTCTTTGCTTCACTCAGGGAAAAACTAGGTCCTACACCAGGGGGGCTATCCTTCAAGCACGTCTGTGCATGAATTCCTCGGCGCCGAGACCCGTGCTGTTGTTCGGCTGTACGCCGCCTTACCAAAACAATGACGTATACCTGAGAACCTTACGTAGGCTGGTCTGCTCTTGACAGGCGGGTTTGCCAAAAATCTTGCGGCCTGGTTCGCTTGCCGTAATTCCGGCCTCGAGACCGCCAAACCGAATGAAAATGTACATGGTGGCGCCGTTCGTCCGGCCGGTCTCCTTGTACAACACCGGTTTCCCGGACGGAAAACGCACCCAGGTGGCACAGAAAGTGTGTCCCAAGACCGGCCCGTCTATGGCCGCTTTCTGGCATATCCGGCCAGCATTCAGGTTACTGGCAGCCACTGATGATACGATGAGCGGCCAACATTCGGCAACCAGCGCTTCGGTATTTCCTCCGGCCGCTCGTGCATTGGTATACGCTCAACTTCGTGCCCTGCTTCATAGGATTTTATGACTGTCTATTTAGAAACCTGGGTTATTTAAATTTGCCATAACAACAGAGCCTTGTGAATGACGAAGCCTGGATGTTAATTTAGTTGCGGTGTTTGAAGGTGAGCTTAGCTACACTTCGGAAATGACTCATTTGATTAAACATAATCGCCAGCATCCTAGGAAACATGGATTTCGTCGGGTTTTTTCTTGCTCAACGCAGCTTGTTGAGTTCATGCATGATTTGGCTCTGGCAATAGATAATCTTAAAGTAGTTGACTGTATTGTTACGAGGCAGAAGCACGGAAATACAATGTATTGACTGTAATTACAATGATGAGCAATGCCAGCAAGAGAGTACAGAGACAGGTAGCTGGAAGTTCTTCTTAAGTTCAGCCCAAACGGCACATAGCCGTAGGTGCCCTCATCGTCTTCTACCAACTGTTCCGTGACAGTATTTTCTTGGTACTGCATAGAAAGCATTTGGAGGTGTTCCATATAAGCTTCGTGTTAGTACATTGCGGGCTATAAACTTAATGAATCGGTTATTGCATGTATAGCCGAGCATATCTCTCTACGACAGCAGTCGTTCGCTCTCAATGGTTGTTCGTCCGGATATGTTCCCGTGATCTCAGGGATTCCCCAAGGGTCAGTTGCGGGCCCCTCTTTTGTTTCTGTATATATATAAATTTATTACTGTTGGCCTCAAATCTTTGTTCAAAATTTTCGCGAATCACTGTGTAGTTTAAAGGACTACAGGGAATGAACTGTGATTCCGAATACCTGCAGCATGGATTCTATTTTCACAACATCCTGGTGTGCTGATCAGAAAAGTCGTTGAATGTTAAAAAGTGTGTTAGCGCCGCGTTTACAAGACAACCTTCATTCCAATTGAATACGTATACCGTAAATTACACTGCTTTAGGAACAACCGGGGAATATAAATAACTAGGAGTGTATTTAAGGAGAGGTTAGAGGTTAAAAAGGCACGTTCACAACACAAAAGTTACGGCTGCACGTGTTTTTTGGCTTTCTGAGATAAAATTTAAGTGAACCTCCATCTCCCTTAAAACGTATTTTACTCATGTGCGCTCAATGTTGCAGTACGCATGTGTTTTCTGAGATCCCTACACCAAAGAGCTGGTTGATGCGCTCGAAAACATACAGAATAGGGCAGTGCGGTTCGTATTATAGGTAATTGGCACTGTCAACTTAGCATGATGGAAAGTAAAGTAAACTTGAATGGTAAGACGGGAAAGATCCGAGACGAAACCTCAGGTCGAAATTTTTTCGTAATATCTATCATTCAAAAACTGGAATAGAAGGGGAGAAGTATATCCAAGCGCCATTCTACATATCCCAAAGTGGGACCGCTAGCTTAAAGCAAATTATTAACTTTCCTTTAAAGGTGACGCCTTGCGCGATTCATTTTATCTTATATCAATACGAGAGTGTAATTATCTTCCACGTATGATTGTACCAACTGTTTATAAGGACGATTTTCACCGCCTTTATGGAATTATTTGTTATTTGGTGGTCATTTTTTATGCTTAGTGTTATGTATCTCCTTGCTCTAACGCATGCAAAGGCAAGCAGGTATCAATAAATAAATAAATAAATAATAAATAAATAAATAAATAAATAAATAAATAAATAAACTTGCGGAGCCGCAATTTCGCCTCCGATGGGTTGAGAACCTTACGCATTCCAACTTGACCAATGAAATATTTATTGTTTTATTCGTTGCAGTATGCAAGGTTTGCTGTATGAATACTACCATTGCTATGTATTGGTTTTAAACAAATTATGAAACTCTAGTCTTACGCCTTTCCTTGCGTGAACCAAGGGGGATACAACTGCAGCCACCTGAACCAAGGCGTCATTCGCAACGTGTCTAGAATTTTTTTTGCCGTAGTACGACATTAGAGGAAAATTAAATTCTTTCGAGCTATTAAGTGGTGCGCACGTAACTCATAAAAACAAGCATAAAAAATATATTGAAACTGAAAGCACTTGTTTGATCTCTGCTAGGATCAGCCCTGTGAAAGATCACTGGGAAAAGTTCATCCGGTAGAAAATTTCGTTCCAAGAAAAAAAGGGCAAATACTGGACATACTTTTGTGTGAAGGAAATTATATTGAATGCTCCTCGGTTTTTTTGGAGTACCAAAACGCTTCGTAAAGGCATTCGCGCCGCTGTCAAGCAACTGTTGTAAAAATAGTTGATTTAGTCAAAGCATGAAAGTGCCCAGGACGATTGCCCTAAATGAAATTGACCAAAAGCGGCAGTTTCATCTTTATGAAATTCAACAGCCTCCTATTCACCCCCCCCCCCCCCCGTCCCCGTTTATTAGAGTTAAGCCGCACCACAGAAGATATCAGGTCCTGTACAATACATCTATTCCAGCTCTACAAAGAACTGAATATTTTCTGTATTCGGCAGTAAAAGAGGCACAGCAATTAAAGGAACGACGATTTGTGAGCTGTTAATAACTGTTTAATAATGATTCTGTTTAATAACTGAATTTTGGTGTCAACTGACGCTGATAAATAAGCAAGGCTGCGCTGAAGGCTGGGCGGCTGGTTGTTGCGCGCGGGCCTCACTTTGATGTGGCTGCATTGGACCCAAAATGCTGGGTTTGTTCTGCTGCACACCGCGACTGAGTCGTCTGCGTGCGCGACATGCAGTGACCGGCCTCAGTACAGTTAACGTACTTCGGCTGAACTCCAATGCACGTAGCACGTACGGCCGTATTTCTGGCAGCTTTAGTGCGGCTGGAGTCCGACGACCGCATCTCGGCTGTCCTCCGGTGGCCTTACTTCGGCCGTACAGGGATGGCTTTGGAATGGCCGGAGCCCTGCGGCTGGAATGTGGCCGTATGAAACGTAAGCCGGTCGACTGGCCGACGGACACTGGCCGTTGGACAGCCATGGGAGTACGGCCGTATACAGCCAAAAGGCCCACATTTGGACAAGGGCCGAACATGGCTGCCAGAAAAAGGCCGGACAGAAAATCACCCACCAAAGTACACCGGCTTGATTTAGGGCCGAACAGTTCTGCGCTGCCTGGGCATATATCTGCCGCCGGACGCAAAGTTCACCGTTGAAAGAGCGAATGCGAGGCAGCCGCGCTCCGGCCGGTATTCTTTCGAACACCAACTGCCACAAAAATATGGATATTCTGTGGCCGGTCGCTTGCCGTGCTTCGTCTGAACACCGCTTCCCGAAGGAACAACGGATGCCCTAAAGCCGTTGTCTTTGCCAACATCGGCAGCGGAAAGTGAACTGAATATCTGGCAGCCGGGTAGCTGCCGTTGTGCGTCTGAACACGGGCGGCCGGACAAATACCGAAGCGCTGGTTGCTGAATTTTGGCCGCTCATCGTATCATCAGTGGCTGCTAGAACCTGGATGCTGGCCGGACATGCCAGAAAGCGGCCATAGACGGGCCGGTCTTTGGACACACTTCATGTGCCGCCTGGGATGTGACGTTAACACGACAGACAACTTAGATAGAATACAAATGCGGGAAACAGTTCAAATACGAAATGTGCCACAAAAAACTTTAACCACCAATATTACGAGCTAGCAAAAGGTTATTAAAAGCAAAACAGTTCGATGCACATGAATGAAAGTCCCACAATATTCACCGATCGGGCCGGACGATGCACTGCTGTCGGAGGAGATTCGGCTACCTGCGAAGCGTGGCTTTGTCGTAGGCCCGGCCGTCCGAGACGTTCAGGGTGATTCGAGTCCCGGGAGTACGTTGGAGTCCTCCAGAGCACAGGTTGCCGATGGTGGTTCACACATGGGCAGAAGCCATTGTGACATCGCAAAGTCCAAACGTAACTAATTAGTCTCGGCACAGATTGTCTTTTAAATGCGGAGCATTTCTTAGGCTCGCCTGATCCTCCGTCGTTGATGGCGGCGCCGTCCACACGCTCACTGCGCATGCGCAACTCTCCTCCTTACACCCACAGCTCCGCGATACTACACCTATAAAAAATCCCCCACCTCCCCGAAGGGGATCGTGCTGAAATGCGAATGCATTGGGTGCACCGATGAGTTCGCTAGTAATTATTATTAATGGCGTACTTAATGAAGAGAGACGAGAGTGTGAACGTAACCATTTATTCATTCATCAGCACCTGTTTGTGTTATCGTTGTACCTGACGGCCACAATCACCGCCATTGTGGTCGCTGAAGTGCACGGTCAAAGGGTCTTTGAGAAGCATACGCGCGGCACAGTTTCGCGTGCCGCGCGTATGCTTCTCAAAGACCCTTTGACCGTGCACTTCAGCGACCACAAGGCGGTGATTGCGGCCGTCAGGTACAACGAGAGGAGAGAGAGACCCGCGCAACACGCCCGCCCCGCGCGCGAGCTCTCTCCGCCGAGCTCCGCGATGCGAGCGCCCTCACACGCCCGAGCGCGCTCCATCTCCGCCTCTCCACTCGCTCTCCGCTACTCCGCCGAGCTTCGCGATGCGAGCGCCGCCACGCCGAGCGCGCTCCTCTCTCCCCTTGCCCTCCGCTACTCCCGCCCGAGCTACTACGCGCTCCGGTTGCTAGGCGCGCCACAGCTGTTGCTAGGCGCACGCCGGCCAACGCACGACAACCCCCGACTAAGAAATGCATTCGCATTTAAAAAAAGAAATAGTTAGCGGCGCCCGGTTTCGATCCCACGACTCTCTGGCCGCAACGGGAGGTACGCGGTGCTCTTCCCACTATGCTACAAATCCGGGACAGGAGCCAGTGCTACGAACGCGCCTTATGTTCTTGACTCATTCAAACTACGTCAAGAAGCTACTGATACAACGAAGGCACGCGAAGCTGAACGTCAACGGAAACGACGAACTGAAAACTTTAGTGGGGGATGCTCAATTTCCCGTGGGAAAAGCTTGTGGCGGGAAGCGCCACGTGCCTTGCAGCTCAACCAGCCCCGTCCGCAGCGCCTCTGATGCTGATTGTGGCAGGATGCCCCTAGGGATTGGCCAACCAAAGAATCCATCACGAGATTAGGTTCGCGTTCAACCACCGTCGTCATCTTCCCGTAGGGGAACCGCCGAAGAGAAGAAGAACGAGAAGACAAAGCTGCGAAGAGGAGGGCGTGTACATTGCTCTCAGCCGGTGCACCAATGTCAACAACCTTTACCTCACCAAACTGACGGAGTCTACCGATCCTATCACCACACGAGACAACATCGACAGAACATGATGGACGAGTTTCGACGCCTCGAGAACCACCGCCTACTCACCGTAACACAACAGCACTTGCGTGCCCTTTGCCACCGGTGTGGACCCGGATGCGGAATTCCCTCTGGCGCTAGTAAAAACCAGATCACTCAACATAACGGCAACACAATGGAACCACACGGAACCGCCACGATGCTTCGCATCCTCATCAGGGTTCCCCACGGGAAGATGGTGTAATTTTTTTTATAACTGCGCCGGCAGTTATAAAGAGCAGCGTGCAGTCTTGGCGGCGCAAAACTCCAAGCCCTTCGAGTCATGGGCCCTAATTCAGGTGCAGTGACGTAGGTAGCAGCACAGGAAAAACCCATCTACAGCACCGTAACCCTCGTAGGATTGCATGGTAGCCCAAAGAATAATGCAATGAAACTGTAGGGGAAAAACCTCGATGACATCAATGAAATCCTTTCACAAACAGCAGCCAACTATCACGTGCCTACAGAAACACACCTGAAACCCATACAAACCAACTTTTCCTAATACACGGTATACAGGAAAGACAGGGACAGCTGCGCTCACTCGTCTGGTTGTGTAGCAATTTTAATATAAAAATCTGTCCCTGTCAAATTCCTTCGGTTACTTACTGCTCTCGAAGCAGTGGTTTTCCGAGCAATAATTTTTTATAGGATATTAAGAGGCTGCTGCTTATGCATTCCTCCTGACTACTGCCTATCAAGTTCAGAGTTCGGGTTCCTAATAGAGAAGCTTCCAGAACCCTTTTTACTATTAAGCGATGTTAATGCATGCTCATTGTCAACTCGGGGTGTCTGATCGTACAGATGCCCGGGGCTGCTTGCCCGCAAAAATTTCTTTTATCATCCCGACCTTGCCCATTCAACAATAACAGCCAACATACTAATACAACACACCACAAATATTCACACATCAATCTGGCTATTGGGTCTTTCATTCTTTTTCCGTCTATTGAATGGGAGGGCGACTCTAACCCCTACGAAAGAAACCGGGAACACCGGCAGTTCCATCTCACATAAGAAGTTCAGAGAATCCGGTGCCGGATTGTCAAAGTTTAAGAAACAATCGAAAATATCCTACTTCAACTATCAATCACTTAGGCATCAATGAATCTTGTTGTTTTGTTACGTCGCAAATCCTTCATTCTGCCTAAGGGCCGTTCTCCATACATCTTGTGGTAGCTTCCAATCTTAGGAGGCCTTGGTGGAATGAAGAATGCAGGCTTGGCACGACAAATAAAAATAAGCCTGCTGATATGTTCTTCCTAGACAACCCCCACTGCCCAGAACCGCAAAGCTTTCAAGCGTGCCACCCGCCGCGGTGGCTCAGTGGCTAAGGCGTTGCGGCTGCTGAACACACGTCGGCGGGTTCGAATTCCGGCCGCGGTGGTCCGCTTTTCTGATGGAGGCGAAAAGCAAAAACGCCCGTGTGTACGAGATTTTCGCGCGTCACGATAAAGATCCCCCAGGTGGTTCAAAATTAATTCCGAGCCCTCCACTACGGACGGCGCCTTCATCGCCTGCGTTGCGTCGGCGCGTTAAACCCCACAATCAATCAATCAATCAATCAAGCGTGCCGAACTCATGGGACAACGCATTCGCAAAGAAGCCTAAACAGACAGGTGGAGGTCCTTTATATGTGCCTGTGTTTGCCTCTGACCTCGAACTGGGCACTCAGCACCAGAGCTCGTTCACGTGAGCCGCCTCAAGGCGTACCACTGCTGGAATCTACCTGCTACTGCTCCTCCTTCATAACAGGCACCGGGACGGTGCTTCTGCGGCGGCGGAGTTGTGTCACAGAGTTTGGCGAGCGTCCCGAGAAACTTACGCGGAGCATAACCGCACATCCATGTCGCCAGTCTCTCCGTATCTCGATATGTCCTCCGGTGGAAAGAAGCTGGTCGACGACCAGCGGAATAAAGAGAAGGTAGACGAAGTGCGAGCTCCCGCTGGACTGGGTTCCCGCCATCAACCCGCCTCTGTCTCTGTTACTACGATGTCTTTTGTAAATACAACTCTTCTTCCTAACAAGCTATCTCTGCGTTGTCACGTGACAAATCATCTCAATAATACTTACACAGACAAAACCAATGGAATAAATCGAACAAGGAAACTCAAAGGACACTAGACAAACAATTTACCCCTTGTCAGCACCACCAGGCAAACACGCTTGCAAACGACTTTGAACATGTATCAAGTTCGTCACACTACACGAGCACATTTATGCGGTGCAAAAATTCCGCTTAGCACAAGCCCATACTGGAGAACAGGCCATCGAAGGGTCTCTTACAGCTCTCTATCGCTCCAGGAGCTTCATAATGCCCTGGCCACATGTAAACATTCAGCACCTGGCCCAGATAAAATCACTTATGGAATGATACAGCTTCACGCGGACACAATTGACGTTTTTTTTCTCTCTTTAATAAAACTTGGTCTCTTGTATGCTTTCCACGGGCGTGGTGAGAGTCGATAGTCATACCAATTTCTGAAGGAACAAGGATGCTTCCTTTACCAGCTGCCTAAGCAAGTTTGATGAAAACATAAATAATAGACGACTTATGTACTAATTGGGATATCAGAGAATCCTCGATAGCTGCCAGACAAGATTCCGGTCGGGCAGATGCATGACTGACCAGTTGGTGGCCTTGGAGTAGTACATCAGGATGCATTCGTTCACGGGCAGCAGTGGCAAGCCTATCTTCGATTAAGAAAAAGCGTATGACACTGTTTGGCATTAAAGAGCATTCTCTCTCTCACTGCTTGGCGTTACGGTATCCTCCGTGACCTGAAGTCATACGGTGCATCAAAAAATGTGCTGAACACACTAGAAAGCTACCAGTCTAAGCTATCTTTCCAGTAAGAGTTGAGTGCAGCACTTTCAGAACTACACACACAAGGAAACGGGATTCCGCAGGGTGGGGTACTCAGCTGTACACTATCATAAAATGAGCACTCTTCGAAAGGCACTGCTGGAAACTAGTTTTTACTCTTTTATATGTCAATGATATACATATCGGTATTATATCGTTAACCTATCCATATGTTAGCGGAAGCTCCAACTTGGTGGGAACAGGTTTTCTAAGTGGGCTGATGAGGATGGCTTTAAGGGGAATCCCAAAAGAGTACCTGTGTTTGGTTCTCAACGTAGCGTGGTATAAGGCCTGACCCTGATGTTATTCTGAATGTTGCGGCCATTCAGGTAAAACAAGGTACATTAATTTTTTGGTGTTGTGCTGTATGACCAGCTTACCCTTATTCTGCACATTAAACAAGTAAAGAATAAATGCATCAGTGCAATGAACATGCTGAAAATCTGACCAACCAGTTCTATGGAGCGGATAAAACGTTCTTCCATAGCTGGGTGAGGTCACACCTCGACTATGCCAGTCTCGTATATGGTTTCTGCCACTAAAACAACCTTAAAACGTTGGATCCAGTCCTCCACCTAGGGCTCCCGCTTGCGTCCGGTGCCTTTCGGACAAGCCCTATCCAAACCATATATGTTAAGCAGTGTTGTACACGTTAATCAAAAACAGGAACGGACGCCCGTTCCTCGTTCCTTCCCAATTTTGAAACGAGTTCCCATGACAAGTTCCTTTATTGCGAAAGGAACGCGTCCGAATGCCACTTCGAACATTGGAACGTGTCGTTACATTAACGTTATATTTCATTTTTTTAAATTAAAATATAATTTCGGATTTCTGAGGCGAAATAAAGTGAGAAATTTAAAACTCACATCTAACTATGTATATTATAGGAATATCAACAGCGCCGGCAGTAGTTTATCTGAAGATAAAAAGAATATGAAGAAACGCTCCCAGACGACTTCTTTTCAAGGAGCACCGGACAAATTGCCAGACATGTCTAACTGCGATTTTGGCGCTCGTCTATTGTAGGTGCAACCCATCTGACACTTCCCACTTCGGGTCTTACAAATGCGCAGTAAGGTTACTGTGCTTCAGATAGAGTAGAGAACTAGCAGAAGGAACAAATGTAGAATGACGGGGAAAATGTGTAAACAATAAAGTGGGGAAAGAAATGCCGGAATGAACGGTCGCAACTAAGCAGAGTACCCTTGTTGAACTCAGAAAGAGCTACATCTCGATGTTGGAGTCAGACAGATGAACCCGTTTTTTTCCTCAACACTTCGTTGGCAATGTTGAAGAGCCGTTTCACGGAACCGCTTTACGGTACTGGGGTGTTGTACTTGAAGAAAATTTTGTTCAGTCCCTCGAAGTTCTTCATCTGCGACAGCGGGTAGTCAACTGGTACCAGCAGTTACCGCGACAGCTCATCCGGTTCCTCGGCTGGAAGGGTTGCTGCCCAAAGAAAAAGAAATCCTTGGGCTCGAACGAGATGGCAAAATCTGCGCTGGACGGCTCGGTCACCGCAGCCAACTCTGTCTTTATGTCGTTGGTCGCCTTGTCTCGCATAGAACTGCCTGGGATCCATGATTGCGTAAACCTTAGGATTAACTAATTGACGGACAACAAGCTCGCGCTTTCCTTGTGGCGCCCAAACCTGCAATCCCGGGAAATTCCCGGTGACCCTGCAATCGGTGACCCTTCGAATGGCCTTACAGCGAGAGCATCTTCCACGACAACAACGCACCCGCGGTTCGCGCGCACTAATTTGGTCATTACCCCTGACAATATACGGTGGTTTCACAACGTACCTGCAGCGCCGCTCGGACTTAAAAAGTATTTCCCCCGGTAGGGAACACTTCTATTGGCCAGACGCGCATCCTGGCCTCCCCATACAAACTATAAAAGGTGAAAAGAGTACGCGCGGCTGCGCTATTCACCCGTCAAATGCCGCGTAAGCTCAACCAGCATGAAAGCTAGTACAAGCTGCGGCCCGCTGCGTGGTTAATCTTCTGCCTTTGACCTTCGAAGAAGCACGTTCAACTGAAAGGTGAGCGAATTGGCGAGCATATAGAAGAGAAACACAATAGCGACTTTTGGATTTTTGGGCTCGAGCCTTGGCATTCAAAAACAGCCACTCCTAGCGATGTAACGTTTGCAGAAGGAATGCCGTTCCTGCCGTTCCTTCAAAAACCTAACGAGTTACCGCACGAGCTTTTATGGAACGGTGGTGTTCCTCCGTTCCTCAAAAAAGGAACTAGTTCAAAGAACGCCGTTCCTTGGAACGCCGTTGCGTACAGCACAGATGTTAACAGTGGTGCTGCCTAAAGCACCAGTGGGCGTATGCAACAGTAATGTATGCTTTCAAGATAGCATTGTTGACTAATCATCCACGTAATTCTATCATCACTGACACGTCGGCTAGCTATATCTTTTCTAACCGTTCTATTCCTCTATTCAATTCTATTCTATTCCTCTCCCCAACGGGAATCCAGTCACAGGAACTCGGGGTCTCATTTAATGATTTGTACAAGACTGCTCCCACCGACATCTTTGCTCCTTGGGATCTGCGTCCAGTGTCGTGTGATGCATGCTTGACAAATCGGCAAACGAAACACACCAAAACAAGTTATTTTACAGCATTTTCTACACTTACAACACACGTATCCTTACACTACCTTTACCCAGAGACGCCTCGAAGTACGCATCTTGCTGTCGCATGCACTGCACATGGCCCCTACTTCACTAGTGCAAAGACGCTGAACACAAACTGCAGTATTTTTACAGCAGAAGCGTAAGAAAGTTTAATTCGAGTAGAGAACATCAAGGAAACAAATAAACAGTGTGTTATCTTTACAGATTCTCGCAGTGTCCTGATGGTATTACGTTTGGCAAAACCAAGTTAAAACTGTGTTAAACCACCTCACTAAGAAGATAATGTCCGCTTATGCTTCAGGTATGATGAAAATTGTGTTCTGGGTGCCGGGGCACAGCAGCATACGGGGGAACGAAATCGCCGACCCGGTATGCTGCGGCAGCTGCTGTTTGCAATGGCGTGGATGAACCTCTGGTTCCGTATCTGAACATGAAACCAGCTATACGACGGAGATTTCGTGATATCTGGCAGCAGCAATAAACGAAGAGTCGAACAACAAATTGCACACAATTAAACCTTACATAGGAAATACTTCAATTAAAAACAAGACCAATTCACAGAGGTATCCATTTGGAGACTGCGAATAGGCCACACTCACGCCCCCCACTCATATCTTTTCAATGGCACACACACTCCCACTTTAGAAAGCTCGAATAAACGGTTCTCTCTATCTCTCTCTCTCTCTCTCTATCTCTATCTCTCTCTCTCTCTCTCTCTCCTTCTCCCCCCAGCTTGGTGACAGTGTGGGGAACGGCTCTCGTTCTCCACGTGTTAACTGAGTCCACGTCCTTGAAATGATGCCAGAAAACGACCTTTTCCTAAATCTACACATACACATTCCACTACACCCTTCAGTATTCTTAAAAGACGAAAGCAATGTTCTCTTAGAAATGTCCTTTAACCTATCTAAGCAGGGTCAATTTCTTAAAATGCCTTTCTTACAGGGCGTGACTTCAAACCTCCCTCTCCTCGTCTTTAAGGGATTTTCTGAAGACTGTTTGGGCGCGCAGAGAGCCTGGCAGTGCAGCACGTTCTGTGGCTCCAGGCGCCGTTCATGTATCAACCATTGCCCCTTTCATCTGCCATTATAAGCATTTTTATGTTTTAGTCTACGGCCCTCTACACCCGTATATAGTTTTTAGACAGTACCACGCCCATGCTCATTTGAGACACGTTTTAGGCACAAAACTGACATTGAAAAGCAAGCTAACAGAGTCTTAGCGCTTTTTGTGTGTAATGGCGCAAGGATATCTGCGACCTGCTTTGGATAACTGCTTTGTTCATGAGCTGTAGTGGAAAAAGCCGCTTGGGAAAGTTCGTGCGACAGTTGCAGTAAATAAGAACCCATGAAACACTCAAACAAATAACGCTTAGTCCTGTCGTTGTTGTCAGGAATCTTTGTGTACGCCTCCAGCGAGTTCTAAAGAGGTCCCTATAGTGGCGCTGCTGACACTCCCTTGACTGTGGCCATGGGAATGCATACAACAGCTTTAGGAGCACCTTCGCAGATAGGTTATACTACATCTGGGAGGCCTCTAACGTTACACGTCTTCGAGTCGTGGCATCGCTCATGCTAGCATTTTTTCGGGCGCTATCCCACCCGCTTCCCTGAAGAACGAGACTTCAGCACGATTTTCCGTATTAGCTGCATCTGTACGGCTCGCGAGCTATGACGTTACACGTAGTATGAGACCCGGGGTGACAGCCTGACATTCTTTTGAATGTCACATGTGCAGGATTGGTCCTGAGTACTCCAAACCGAAAAAAGCAACATGATCAATCTTTAAAGAGACGCGGCCGAAATGCCGCGATAATAGGCTGATTGAGTGACTACGTTCCGGTGATGCAACAAAAGTGCTGTCGGGATAAGCTGTAACCGGTGCACTCTCTGCTTGCCATTTGTTACGCCTTCTCCGCATATGGCGGGGCGTGCGGTGACATCGACAGCGCACCCATGAGTTTCAGCCTTAGGGAGACGGTCTTCTCGTCAGGTACGTGTATACACGGCAGGCACTTGCTTGACCACGGACGCTTTTATTTCTTGTTCGTTTATATACACATAAGTTGCCCAAATAGCGTAGGAAGGTGGTAGTGCACAGTGAAAGGACACAAAGCCCTAGAAGGACCGCACTATCAGCCGCCGGTATACAAGCATGTTATTTGGTGACAATTTCATTAAATGATATATGTTACAGTGCTCATTGCATCAGCCAAGAGGGAGATGCCGCTGCCAGGTTTAATTGAACGACTACATAAGTACACAAATTGCAAGGGGCTGTTCTCGTCGGTGTGTAGCAGCAGCCGCGATGGTTACAAGCTATTCGCAAGTCAATGCGGCCTTCCTGTCCCGGACAACACCATGTTATGGCAAACGCTTCCCGTGGTAGACCGTATATAGGGTAGCAAAAAGCGCCTCAAGATGCCTTCTTCTCCCAGGCCAGCACCTGCAAGGTTGCGATTGAAACCAACAGCCAGTATAACCGAGGGTTGTTGTTGCCGGCACATTTATTTCGTCGCACGGATTTCAGCGTACATTTACAACCGGCGTATTACCCAAGCAATGCTATTACTGCCGTGCACAAAGGGCGCATGTTCAGCGAGACACAAGTTTCTCGACCAAGCGAGCGCGTGGCAAAATACACCGTTGCGTACTCAGAAGATATGTCGCCTCTTGTCAGGACCAACGCGGCGCGCATGCTCGACCAGGGTTGTCTAACCGGAACCGGAACCGAACCGAAAACAGCAACCAAACCAAAAGTTTTGCCCCGATCCAGAAACCGAGCCTATCCCGTAATTTTGCCGTCAGTTTGGAACTGAACCCGAACCGAACGTGTCGAAGCAACCTTCCAGAACTGGTTCCGGAAAAAGTTAGTGATACGGTTCTCGGATCGGTTACAGTGAACGGAAGAATACCGAGTCGGTCGGTTCCAACATCGATAGTTTTGGGGTCTTTGGTATTTCCAAATTTTACGGTGCTCTTCCTCTCAACCAGTCAGAAAATTTAGTTGCAAACAAGAACGCCGAAAAGTTTGTTGGGTGACGGCAACCAGAATGCTGTAAAATGTCCTTCTTTATGCCCGTATTCCGCTGTTATATTGTTTCTCGCATAAGACTGATATCTTGCACTGAAGTTAGTAAATAGTGTATAGCTGTAACTTGAGCGCACAAAAAACGAGGACTGAACGAAGACACGAAGACCAGCGCTAATCTTCGTGTCTTCGTTCAGTCTTCGTTTTTTCTGTGCTCAAGTTACAGCTATGAATTGTAACCAACTAGCCCGCCTTTCAGTGTTATAGTAAATAGTTGCCCCATGAATATTTGTAATTCATCTAAGTGTTTTTCAAACACACATTTGTATGAGATAAGACAGTAAGCAACAAAAAAAGCGATCAACTGGTTTCATGCGAATAAATGTGATTATGATGGTTGGGATTTTTAAGGCGCAAGACAAACTAAGGGCAAAGAGCGCAAATGAAAGGTTATTTTATAACGACGAAGTGATATTAAACGCAAAAGATGTAACTAAAAATATATGTGAAACGACATAAAAGACAATGGAGATGACTGGTGTAAAGGGCCAGAGTGTCAACGTGCATGGTAAATGATGAGGTGTAACAACTAGACATCACTAAGAAACTAAAAAGTACGCTTGTGAGTAGTTATCGCGTCATCCCCTAAAAAGTACCATGGGTGTAGGGGAATGTGCTGTCTGTATAGTTGTGCGAAGTGTGTGTGTCTTGTTGTTTCTAGTCCCTTCCACTGTATGAGGATGTGGATCACGGGCACGGCCTCTCCACCCCTGCTGCACACAAGTCTTAGAGATTCAGTGAGCAGGTGCGAGTGCCAAGGCGACTTCTGTGTATCTAGCCAAGGCGACTTCTGTGTATCTGTTGTGTGTGTCGGTGGTGTATGGTCCCAAGTGTGGTTTATTACGTGTAACGTGTCTGTTTGTTCACTCCAGTGTGTTTGCCATGTTTTGCGAAGTTGTTGTCGGCTGTGTGGCTTCAAGTCGGTGTAGGGTAATGTGGTTATATCTACTGCATTCGAGATGTAGCAGCAGCACCCATGCGATCCACGGCTTCGTTCCCGGCTATACCACAGTGGCCAGGGACCCGTCAAAGGACAAGTTCAAATTTGTGGACATACACCGACATAATACCCTTGCGGATCATACTGACAACGTGGCTTTTCGCAGACTTTGTTGGCGACAACACCCGCACAACACTGAGGGAATCTGAATAGATAATGGATTGTGGGATGCGGCTTCGAAGTATGTGATTAACAACAAGAAGTACACCATACGCCTCTGTTGTAAACATACTTGTATAACTATTCAGCGTTTTAGTTACATTAAGGCCGAGTCCATGCGCCGCGCAGAACACAGAGTTGGCGTCCGTATAAAATTCAGAACACTGATACTTCTGCTGCAAATACAAGAAGTGCTGCAGAATTGCACATCTGGGACCTCGGTTTTTATCTACATGTGTGAAAGATGTGTCGCATGATACACGGCTGATATGTCATGGTGCTATAAAATCTGTTACAGAACTTTGGATTGTATCTAAAAAGGAGACAGCAAGCTCTGACGCTGCCTCTCTAACTCTGTAAGAGAAGGGCGCAAAGAACGATGGTCGACTTAGCAGCAGTTGCAGTCATAGATGTATCTTAAAAAAACGATTTAAAAGGATGGTGAGGCATAGACGAAATTTTAAAAGCATAAAGGAGACCTGTGTATGCTCGCTGACGTTGTAGGTTCCATTTATTACACTCCACATAGAGGCTTTCCACCGGGCTAGTGCGGAAGGCGCCACATGCCACGCGAAGCCCCAGATGAAGCACTGGGTCTCCAGATGACGCATTTTGAAGGATGTGTTGCTTCCTGATCCATAAACAACACTTCCATAGTCCAATCGTGAGCCTATCAGGCTACTATAAACATGCAAAAGAAGTTGTTTGTCAGCACCACATGAAGTGTGGGAGAGAACCTTGCGTATAGCCATAGCCTTTAAGCATTTATGTTTAAGTTGTTTTATATGTGGAATGAATGTAAGCTTTTCGTCAAGGAATACACCTAAAAACTTGTGCTCATTTCTGACAGGAATTGAGGCACCATTGAGTTTGATGTCTTGATCAGGCCGGATGCCACATTTTTTCAAAATCAAACACAAGTACACTTTCCTGAAAAAATTTAAACCGTTGCTATCTGCACGGACAGCCAGCTTGTTAACGCCAAGTTGGACTTGGCGCTCACAGATAGACCGGTTACAAAGACTTAAAGGATAATTGCACGTCTTCAACATAGGTTGATCAGGAAATTGATGGTGGCAATGTGTTTCTGAGTGAATTCATTTTTATAATAAACATAGTGCAGCTTAGACCTCCACTTTGCGGAACGCCGTTTTCTTGCACATGAACCCTTGAGAGAGCGCTGGCAAACTCACACACGAAATGTTCTATCGGACAAATAACCATCAAGACTGTTCATCATGTTACCCGACATGCCAAAGGACTTCAAATCGCTGAGGATAACATACCGCCAAGCAGTATCATACGCCTTTTCAAGATCAAATACTGTCATACAGTACGGCTTATGTAGGTATGCATCTTTATTGTAGGATTCTAGCGCTACTAGTTGGTCATTTGTAGATCGCCATGCCCTGAAGCCTGCCTGGCAGCACTCGAGAAGACCGTTGTACTCATGAAACTACACGAGCCTCCTGTTTCACTTCTTCTTGAGCAGCTTGCACAGGCAGCTTGTCAGGGAAATCGGACGATAGCTGGGAGGAGAGGAAGGGCACTTTCCTTCCGTCAGGAAAGCCACTACTATGGCCTCCCTCCAAGATTTTGGAAATTGCCCCGAAAGCCATATTTTATTGTATAGGTTTAGGAGTGTTTTCAAGAGTGTCTCGTGCAGGTGTTGTATCATGGTGTATGTATTCTTATCTGCGCCTGGAGCTGAAGTTTTACTTGCGCTCAGAGCAGCCCTAAACTCAAAGAGTGTAAATTCAGAATTGTAACCAGATTTTGACCTGTTATTGTCATTGTAGGGACTTCTTTTCACAAGCGGTTTATATCCCAGGAAAGGGTTTGTGTAGTGTCAGAGTTGGAAACCTGTTGGAAGTGTTGTGTAAGTGCGTTAGCCTGGTCTTCGAGTGTGTTCCCTGTTGTACTGACCAGGGGCAGGCTATGTGTATGTTGTCCTTTAAAGGAACCCTGCAACACTTGCCATCGACTACTAGTAATGATTTTGGGATAAAGGTCATTTGTCCCAGAAATCTCCTCCCGCAAGAATTATGAAAATCCGTTCACAATTAACGAAACTACGCGCGATGAGAAATCGCGCATAATCGTGTCCATCTCAACTGCGACAGCGGACAACGCGACGAAAGCTGCGCGCTCTCTCCCGGAGAGGGAGGCGGCTCGCGGCGTTCCTTCGGCGGCCTTCGATATGTCACATGCCGGGGTAGTTTTCTCTTTTCTCCGCAACGCGGAGGGGCCATATTTCCGGTTTGGTGCCACAAAAAAAGCAGGCTCGCAAGTGCGCGCTCGGGCTGGCCGGGCTTTTTTGAAGCAATAAACGTTTGTAGTCCAGAGTGGTCCCGTTGCAAGGAAGTATTGAGGCCTCATCACTCAAGCTCCGGGCGCACTCAAAACACAAAGAAAACGGCAAAAACTGTGCCTACAGGTTCAGGCATAGAAGAAGGCGATGATGACGGCGGAAATGGGAGAATCTAGCCGCGAAGTTGACCAGTGACAGCCGATCGGGTAGCCATGGCCTATGTGACGTCCCTTAGGCCATGCCAGGGGTTGCATAATGAGGACAACTGAAGAGAGAGCGGTTGGTTTTTCCGCCTCTTTCACATCGATTTGCGCGCTCACCGCTTCACGTGCACGTGTAATATTTGGCTCAGGTATTCCTGGCAGTGTAATCTAAACGTCGCGCAGGTTTACTTGCACTGCTCAAAGAGTGTTGCAGGGTCCCTTTAAGTTTACGTATTCTTGTCCATACCTTGTAAGTGTCTGTGTATGAGTTAATGGATGTAAGGAAAGCGCGCCAACGCTCCCTTTTCGCCTCACGACGCACACGCTTTTCAAAGGCCTTTGCCCGTTTAAAAAAAGATGAGATTATTTGACGTGGGGTGTCCTTCGCCGGTACCCCACGTCAAATTATTTGACGTGGGGTACCGGCGAAGGACACCCCACGTCTTGTTCTGGGCCTCTGGCGCTCGCCTACAGTCATCGTCCAACCAGGGCCTCCTTGGGTTGCAGGACGCACTGGAGGCCTGGAGAATGGATCCTAGGCAAGCGTCGAGGATGTGCGCCGGCAATGAGTTGGGTGGCTTCCTTTACTTGTAGGTCTTTTATGGATGGTGGTGTAGTTTAGATGTTTCTGTGAATGTGCCTGCAGTTTGCTTTTGATTCATTAAAACCTTTTTTGGGAAGATGGACTGCTTGGGCCTGTACCTATACATGTTAATAAAGTGGGGAAATTGTCACTACTATATGGGTCCGTGCCCACATGTGTGTATGTATTGTGTCCTAAGTTACGGTATGTAGGGTGCTTTTGTTGAAAAGGCATGCTCCAGAGGATGTAACAAACTTCTCTCTCAGGCGGACCTCCGGCATCCGTTTTGAAGGAGCCCCAAAGAGTGTTGTGCACATTAAGGTCGCCTGTGAGAATGTATGGCTCGGGTAGATGGTGAACCAGTGCCTCGAAATCGTAGCTCAGAAGTGCAAAATTAGCAGAGATGTAAATAGAAGCATACCGTTATAAACCTAATACAATATTATCGTATGGGATTGCTACAACCTCAAGGTACAGTGTTTAAAGAGAGAGGGTGACATGATAATGATTCTGGGCGGCAATAGCCACACCGCCCGAAGAATGGGGTGCAGCCAACCCTGTCCTCTCTGAGTGGGTGCAGCCACCTATGATACTGGCTGACCGGCATGCAGCATCCATAGGCATCGTGAAGATTTTTAAGGAGGCCACTGCAGTTCCATTGGATGATTTTTCTGTTCCCATATTTACATTTAAGAATGACTGGGTGTGTGTGTGTGTTGTGTGTGTGTGTGTGTTCATGTGTCGTCTTTCGGGGCTGTTACTCCGGGATGGGGCTTTTGGGCCTTTCTGTAGGCTTGGAAGTCGGAGGCCGCTCCTTGCGCTGCGTTGCAAGCAGGAAGGACCCGACAATCCATACTCGTCGTCAGATGTCAAAGAGGTGCCCGACGGACCGGGCCCACCGGACTTGGCACCCTTCGGGGACCCTTCGTTTGAGCCGCCATCGCTGAGGGCGTCGGGGGCGCCAGAGGTTTCACGGGCGTTGCGGTGGCGGTGGGAGCCGATGCGGGGCCCCCGGTGTCCATCCGATCGGCACCCTCCAACGCACTGGAGGAAGCGGAGGCAGGGGCGGGAGCGGCACAGGTCCTGACAGAGGCGGTTGACACCACAACCGCTGCTGCCTCAGCAAGCTGTGTGCTGACGGGTTGGGCTGCCTGAAGCAAACCGTGGGGGGGGAGGGGCGAAGGGACCCGGTCACACTCGCTGAACTGGGTCCCTGTGGAACCCAGATGCCGTTCCGCCGCCCGGCGAGCTGCGTCGGCGTACCTACCCAGAGTTAAAGAGGCGAACCTCTTTCTCGCCTCTGGGAAGGTGATGTTCTCAGTGACCTTGATGTTTATAATCTTTTTTTTCAAGTTGAAAATGTTTACAGTTGCGAGAGTACGCCGCGTGCGGCCCCCCGCAATTCACACAAGTGAGGGTGTCGGATGGGCAGTTTTCGCTCGGATGATCATGCGCCGCGTATTTTGCACAGGTCGTTCGGCCGCGCCAAGAGTACGTGCCGTGCCCGAACCGCTGGCACTTAAAACAGCGCCGTGGGTTCGGCATGTAGGGACATATTGAGGACCGGATAAAACCTGCATTTATATGTTGTGGGAGAACTGCAAAGGTAAAGATGATGTGCTTGGTGGGAATCTGCTTGTCGTCTCTGCACATGGTGATGCGTCTCACGGCAGTGACGCCCTCATCCTTCAATCCGCCAGGGAGATCCGCATCCGTTTCGTTCAGAAGATCTGGTTCGGATATCGCACCCTGCGAGTTGTTGAGGCTCCGATGGGGTGTGACCCTGATGTCTTGATCAGCCAGTCTAGTCTGAACTAGAAGCTTTGTGGAGTATTGCTTGTAATTTATTTCGATGAGGAGTTCGCCAGACCTTTGTTGTTGGCCTTATACGATTTTCCTATTATGGCTTCAATATATTTTGGAATCCAGAAAACTGACTGAGATGCAAGAGGATGGGTTGGAATGAGGGACTCCATGACAAGAAATCGGGTAATGATCCGCTTCAGGAAATGTCAAAAATGGCAACGGGGGGACGATACTTCGGTGCGGCCCCTTTTCAGGGACCGATGCAAGTTTGGGGGAAGGGGGGGTGGGAAAATACCATATAACATAGTATAAAAGCAGAGAGACGGGGGTACTTTCTTCATCAGCCTTACCCTGATATCTGAAGAGGTCCCGGACCTCCCTGCCTGGTAAACAGACAGGGAGCCCATCCACCAGAGCTTGACCTGGGCTCCGACGGCCACCGTTTGTGGTTTCTTACCCTTCACCTCTAAAACATCACCATGGTAGGCCACAGCTTAGGCCACAGCTTATGTTGGGGGGTTCGGGGTCCGCGGCTGTCGCCAGTGCCGTCACCAATATTGCTGATGGTGCCCCGTGCGGGGCTCATGCGAAGAAAATTCAATGGCGTTCTTCACCTTATCTCCCTCTGTGCTAACCTTCTGGAGCCATGGAGTACAAGCGATCACTACCACTGCTTGTGAATTCACTAAGCTACTATCTTCACTATACTCGGGAACAATTTTCTGTGGCAATGCAGAGTCGAACCACACCGTCTCGCTGCGCAGCTGTAATCATTTCAACCAAAAAAATTCTCTGTGTGTAACCTAAGCAATTTAAAAGCATATAGCGTGTACTTTTTAGGCTTGGAATATTAATTCTAGAGAATATTATAAATATAATAAAGACCGAATATTATAAAGAGAGAGCATCACTACAGTCTAGTCCACTTATAACAATATCCAAGTGCCAAGGAAATCCAGTCACTATAACCGATGATTGTTAAGTGCGGGTTGTTAAATAAAAAGACGTAGCAGAGCTCAAAACATTTTATTTGCGAGCAAGCAAAGCTGTACTGCTACCTATTTGTGGAAAATAACCATACTCGGTCAGCTTTGTTTGCTGACATGAAGCTGGCGAACATCATTTCAAGAGCATCTATAGGTGGTTCACCTAGCTGAGCGAAGGGTTCTTGGTGGAAACGAAGTCCATGAGGGACTATCATGCGTTGGGCCTCCTGCGAATGTCCTACCCGAGTAGGCTGTGCAACTGCATCGTCAGACTTGTCACTGCTACCGCTGTCCGCAGCACGAATTCGTGCAACGATCGCCTGTTCAGTGAGGTACTCCAACGTTTCCAAAACAGCGGCCCCTGACATCTGATCTGCGGAAAAACGCACGTAGTTGAAGACGCACCCAGTCAAATTCAAAGCAGCAGGCATGGGGACGGGGCCAAAGCGGCGGCATCGGGGTTGGTGTTTGGAAGGAGAGCTGTTCCCCTCCTCCTCTCGCTTCCTCGTAATCTGCGCAGTTGACTCGTTTTCAGAGGGGTGGACGGGATGCGAGGCGCATCGCGGCGCATGGTATCGGGTGGTTGGCGGCACCTCGCATTTTCGGTGCTTGCTGTAACCCGATTCAATGGTTATATCCGATACTGCGGCACTGGAGAATTGTAATAAATGGTTTAATTTCCAATGGAAACCATACAAAAGCAGACGGTGTCATAGCTGTTCATCGTTATATCCGATATATTGTTATAAACGGTATCGTTATAAGTGGACTCAACTGTATTTAAATTTCTCGGTTTTTTGGTTGCGGCGTTCGCACTGGCGTAGCATTGGTTCTCTTCAGGGAAAAAAACATGGCGTTCTTGCCGACGGCAGCCTTTTCCCCTCCGGTAGCTCGTCACTTCACTCGTCGCATACGACTCTCAAGTAGTTTCAAAACCAAGAGCTGTCGCAACAAACCAAGCAAGTAGTCTGCAACGTGTGCGCCAAGGTAAGGCTAAATCAATCGGCACACTTCGTCGTTTGCGGATTTTTCTCGGTTAGCCTGTCAGCCAGCTTGTCAGCGAAGGGAGCGTACTGTTGCACGGCTCAAGGCGGAGTTACTGAGAAGTAACTTGAAGTCCCTAAAGCCAAAAAGGCTCCGCTTGCCGACTGTAGGACCACTCAAAGTTTCTGAAAAGACAAGAGTGCAGCTCTAGGAAAGTTTCGCCTTTGCTGCTCTTTGGGGGAAAGTACATACGTGCCTCATTCGCGGCAACGCGGCATCGCCCACGGTATGTCGGTGCGAGTTATGGCTTGTGTTCAGAAACAAATGAAGCGTACGGAAGGAGACGCCAATACGCCTGCATGCTCGGTGATTGTGATGCAGCGCACTCAACCATGAAGCCCATCCGAATAAATGATCTGTAGCAAAAGCGTATCTCTAACCTGGAAACGGAAGCCTAAACCAGTTAACGGGAAATTACTTCGGCGTAGTGACACACAGCAGTTAGCTTCCCCTCCCCGAAGCTTTGTTTCAACTCCCACAGAAAGTTGCACTCGGATATAGATCTCAATCGCTGTCACCTGTCGCTGAAGTATCAGTAGCAAGTTGGTATCACCGATGTTTCCCTGTAATCAGTCGGTCACCATAGCCGTTCCTTCCTTTTAGCCCGTCTCTTAAAAGGTGGAAGGTGGGGAAAATGAAACCCCTGTGAATGCACCCTGCCACGCTTGACAAGTCGAGGTTGACGCCAACGTCAGACAGTTTTCGACTTCTAGCACTGCCAATTCTCCTGTGTTGTAGATGAAACGTAGTAGAAACTACAGGTACATGAAATGCGTAGCGGAGCAGTGAATTTTCTTTTGATTGAGAAAGCACTAGTTGCCGCATTGAGCGAAAATATGAGCATGCGCGCACGTGTGTGTGCCTGCGTGAAAGAAAGAGTGTGTATGAACGCGTTTGTGGGCGCGTGGATGTGTGCGCGTGTGTGATTGTGTTTGTGCGTGTGTGTCCGCGCATGTGTGTGTGTGTGGGGGGGGGGGGGGCGTGCGCGCGCGCACGCGTGCGTGTGTCCGTGTGCGCGCGCGTGTGTGTGCGCGTGCGTGCCGACATTTGATAATACAAATAAAGATGGCGGTTCAGATGGTACTGTCTAGGAATGTTGACTGCCTGCGAAAGCGGCTCCCCAAGGATGCAATGATTTGACCAAGGCGCGGCCCATAATTCGGCATAACTGGACACCACTCACTCACCCTCACTCACTCAAAAACAAGTTTTTCCACGCAGTGACTCACCACTCGCCGTCACCATTCCCACTGACTGGCCCTAACCCACGCCCCTCGCTCTCACCGCTTGCACCCACTCCCGCTCAAGCTCACCACTCGCCGTGACCACTCCAACTCACTCGCGATCACGCTCAACGCTAGCCGTCACCACTCCCACTGATTCGCTCTGACGCCCACACCTCGCCTTCAGCATTCGAACTCACTCGTGCTCAGGCTCATCAGCCGTACGCCACTAACTCACACTCACTCACTCAAAAACCAATTCGCACCACTCCCACTCACCAGCCCACACGCTCACACGTTAGCATCGCCCAATCGTACTACCTCGCGCTCAAGGCTCGTCACCCCTCGCACGCAAGTGTGCGGAGCAGACCCTCCATTAGTCAGGGAAGGAAACTGTATAAGTGCATTACGGGGTCAGAAGCCCATCCAAATCATATTCCTAAATCAACACGCCACCATAGAGTTAATGACGCTCACCGCGCCGTAAGCCCCGAAAAATCGCGCGAGTAGCGCGAGTGCACTCGTGAATAGCGGGGCTTACCAGTCGCGAGTTTCGAGTGGGGCTCACCACTGGCGAGTGGTGGGCGCACTTGCACTCGCGAGTGGTGAGCGGGGCTCGCGCTCACTCGCACAAGCAAGTCCAAAACGATGGCGAGGCTCCCTCATCACTCACTCGTGAGTGGTGAGTGGGGGGTGTGTGAATGCACTCGCAAGTGAGCCTGCCTACCTATGGTGCGGCCCGCCAATAGTCGGCCGATAGGGAGTGAAGCAGAGGGCGGCACCGTCGTGACTACGTAGAGCCATTGTTGTTGCTTTCCTCAAGATAGCAACTTCGGCCTTTATTCCTTTATTGATTCCGTGTTCCCCGTAAGAAAAAAAAACAAAAAAAAACAATTTGGGGGAACTAAACCTGCCCCAGCCAAGCTACGGCATGTTAACAGCCAATACAAATAAATAAAAAGCAGCGAAAGCCTGAAGGTATTGTTCCAGAAAAACCAATTTGAAGATGTGGAAAAAACCCAAACGTATTTTTCTATAAAAACGAATTTGTAGATGAGAAAAAAAGAAAGCTCGCTGGAAAGCGTTTCCGCACTCGTTGCGCGCTCCATGCACCTTCTCAAATAACATAGCAACTACTTCGGCCTATGAAACTGCGTGTTTCTGAACCAAGAATAAAATTAGAAGAATTGTAATAATCAAGTAAAAAATATTAAGGCTAAACGTGTGGCCATAAAGATTAACACGTGTCCCTGCGAACCTTTTATATTGCATAGAGTAGTGTTGGAGTCGTTGGGCTCCCATGGAAAATATTTTGCAGTGGATTGTAGAGTTAAGTTGGTCCAGTGAACAGTTGCAGAAAACCTTACATTATGAGTTTAATTTTATACCACACGACCGAAAACCAAGACACGAAAAACGCAGCACTAAAAAGGTCGCAACTAATCAGCATCGCTTCCAGTTGGCATTGCCCCCCATCGTCACAGCCAGGTAACATCTTCATTTCACTTGCACGGGTCTAAAAGAAAAATCCTTCCACCCCTTCTCTACAGTAACTGCAGTTACTGGCAGTCCAGCTCTTGCCTTGCCGGCTTTATGCAACTCTGCACCCCATCTCGAAAGGAGGTTGCCGAGCCCTGATGCGAATGAAACGGCTTTGAGGCGCTGGTTGGCCGATTTCTATCTCACGGGTATGTGCAGTCGTTGTGAAAACTTTCTAGGTCAGACCTAAGCCTTCCGAACCACAAATAATTCAACGAATAAGCGTAAACTTTACCTTCGACGAGAGGATTTCATAACAACAAGAAAGAAAGGTGTTTTCTATATCTTTGCGGTGTGAAGCTTTTGAGCCTGTCCGAGACGTAAGTTTGCACTATTCAATTTTTTTTTTTTGCACACGCCGCGGTGGCTCAGTGGCTAAGGCGTTGCGCTGCTGAGCACGAGGTCGCGGGTTCGATTCCCGGCCGCGGCGGCCGCTTTTCTGATGGAGGCGAAAAGCAAAAACGCCCGTGTGTACGAGATTTCGGCGCACGATAAAGATCCCCAGGTGGTCAAAATTAATCCGGAGCCCTCCACTACGGCGCGCCTCATCGCCTGCGTTGCGTCGGCGCGTTAAACCCTACAATCAATCAATCAATCAATCACAATCAATTATTTGCGACGTGCACATTTCAGTCATGGCTCTGAAATTTTGACAAAGACTGTACGAATTCGTTCGCACGCGTAATTAATTTTAGTTGACCATTTTCCACGGTCTGCTCCGCTTCGATAGCAAGCGGGAGCGCCATTGCGCATGCGTGGCACGACCGCCGCAAGAGCCGTTACTGGCGTGGGGTCCCGCTTTGCTCGCCGGGCAGGGTGAGCAGACCGCCGCGGTAGAGTGAACTAGAATGTCGCGGCAGCTCCCGCTACTCTAAGATGGCTTCATTAAACAAATCTGTTGGGCAAGTTGGTGCATTAATGATTGAAAAAAAATAGGGCGCGACTTAGACAACGACAGTAAAGAAGGACGACGGGACGAGCGCTTGTCCGTCATCCTTCTTTACTGTCGTTGTCTAAGTCGCGCCCTATTTTTTTCAATCTTAAGATGGCTGCCCAAGTGAGGCGAGCGCGCTACTGCGAACTCCATTTCTTTAGTTGAAGCGTGAGCGACGAAACCGCAGAAGCGCTTCCTAATATGCAGACATGTCACACACCCCAACCAAGTTTAGAACCGAAGCGAAAACAGTCGAGCGAAGCACGAGCCTAGTTCTATCACTTCTATGCAACTCCCATAATTGAACGGGTTCTTTCAAATTAATTAGACAGTTATATCATGTCAGCGACTAAGTTTTATAAAAAAGGGTGAAAATAAGGCAACAAGCACGATATTTTGTTTTGAGTGACCAAACTACCCATTTTTAAGTTTTTGTTTACAAATGCACAAGGCATGACCATTGACGCGAATGATTCCCCGTCGAGGGAGATACGGTTGACGCTTAGCTAAAAGCCTTACTGCTGCTGGCGCTCCGGTTGTGCTGAGCGGAGCAACCGGGAGCGGAGCGGAAAGTCAAAACTGTGAGCTAAAACTATCTATTAATAGAGTTGGAAATAACGTAGAAGCTGCAGCCTCCAGCGCTAGGCAACTGCCGCTATGGCTTAGCTCTGGTTGCACCAACGTGCATAATACAGGCCTGCTGTGCGACAAAACACATGCAGTGCTTCTGAAGACAGGTTCTGCACTCGTCACGAGTAGGAGAGCATGAATTGGCGGCACCGCCGAACGGTGGGACTCCGGGGACGCCGGCGGTGCGATGAAAGGCGTTTGGACCCCTCTTTAAGTAACGCGCGACCAGATATTCTACGCCGTAGGCAATCAGATATGCGGTAGCCAAAACTAGAAAAATGGCTACGGGCTTAGGTCAGCTAACCTGGATATGCAAAGCAAAAGCTTGGCTTAGTCGGGGTGAGTCTTGCTTTCGCTTGGTTAACCTTTGATTTAGCTCTACTGCCGACCACATCTCAAAGCCGTTCGATTCCGCGCAACGCTATCAGAAGGAGGCCGGGCGAACGCGGCGTTCATTCATGGCGAACGCACCGTTTCTTTTCGCCGGGCGCGAGACGAGTCACGTTGCTCGAAACGACCCAGCGCCGCATGCATGGAGGCTGCGGGGGTAGTCGGCTGCCCTCGACCGCAGCGGCGGTGGCGACTGCTGTCGGCGCTCCGCAGGCGCCAATAGCGGGCCCGTCGAATCGCTCGATGCCCTTCGAGGGGTGTGTCGCCGGGGGTGTGTCTCCCGTGCATCCTCCACGAAATCGCTTGACGAAAGTAGTAAGGCTTGGCTTTAAAAGAATGTTAGAGTCTTTGCTCCGATAGGTTAAACAGGCAGGTTGACCCGCTCCGTCTCGACGACCCGCACGGAAAGCGTAAGCTGAACAGGAGGCATGCTTTAAAACAAGTGTTCACCGGGACAGGTTGGTGTGGACTATACTACGTTTTGCCGGAAGCCTTCCGTTACTGTCAGAAAAATGCACCCTTGCCGATGTTCTTGGAACAGAATTGTTCTGCTGGAGAACGGAGATCCAGGTGCGCCAAATCTCCGCGTCGCACCCACTGTGCGGAAAGCGGTTCATTGCGAAAGGCCGCGCACACGAACAGTCTTTGTGATGTTGCGGCCCGTAAGAGACGCATGGCGGTTCGTCCCAAACCTGGAGGTCCCGATCGGCAGCTGGCACATCCGACTATGTCACTAGTTTTCCACCGGGACTTTCATATTTTCTGACTGCGCATTTCGCTGAGCACCATGGCAGTCAACGGAGGAAACAAAACCACCCCGTGGCCAGTCATGGCGAGTGCAGCGTCACCTGTTGAAGGTCAGCACAGCTACTCGCTGTAAACGTGGCGACCACGAGCCAACGAGCTCCCTCGACACCACCGGGAGGGGTGGGGGGCGGCGTGCGCCATATTTTCGTGCAACTTTCCTCCGTGTGGGCCCTGCTTTAGGCGCCGTAGGCCGCCTTTTCAGCCTTCATTATGTCGCGCTGACACCTCTGTGACATTGCCTAGAGGGGCGCTTTTGCGCAAGTGTCCCCAACGTCCTGATCCATCGTTACTTGGAACCGTTCCTTGCTGTTTTTGTTGTTTTTGGTTAACTATTCCAACAACAGGAGATAATGGTGTCTGCACTATCATTACATTAAAGAATCTCCCCGCGCAATGATTGCACATGATGCGATCAGCGCATCACCGGGAAAATCGCCACGTCATGCTGTGTGTGTCACCACGGCAAAAGAATGGCTATAGGTTGTATTCACTGACGTGGCGTGCATGCCGGCAACAATGCGTCGCCTTAGCGGCGGGGATGCGCGGCCACCATCATGGCGGCACACGCATCAGGCGGTCGCCACCGATACTTGTGGAGAAACATGGGTTTTTGCCTTTCACTTTAAACGACGTACCACAGTTTATCTCCTTGGCGGAATGAGCCCTCTGCTCCCACGTGGTTCCACCACACGTGTTCCATTACGGAGCAAGCGGGTATCGCGTACCGTTGTTTCCGCCATCGGGCGCTCCCGGGCGGTCGGAGGGACTTCGTTTCGGCGGCCAGTTGTTTACGCGGGCCGTCGCCCGGCTTTCGCCCTGCTGGTGTGGGCGGTCGAGTGCCAGCTCCCGCTACCCAGTACCCCTCTGCCGACCGCACTCCATTCCAGCGAACTCCGAAGCGGCTCGAGCTTCCGCAGACTTCCCTCCTTGTCACAGCTCGCTCGCTCGCCTCCACGCTTCAACCGTTCCGCTCGACGCTCCTAGTCTTCCGGACGCAGCATGACGCCAGCAAGCAGAGTTGGAGGCGTGTTGTGTGCACGGGATCACAGTGAAACTACTCTTTTCGAGATCTACTCCTTCCTCGCCTTTCTATTTTTTTGCTTTCCCCTATTCTATCCTAGCAGCACTTCAAACGCCGCTGCTATTATTCACATCTGTCGAAGCCACGGCCGAGACGACGGAATCGGAGTGCTCGAGGGCGAATAGAGCGCCACCACATTATGTGAGTGCAATTAATAATATAGCTGTTGACGCCACCGGCAGTGGCGGCCTCACCTAGAGAGGTCCCCTTCCGTAATCTGACACACCTCGAAGAGAAATACTAAATTCATTCATTCATTCATTCATTCATTCATTCATTCATTCATTCATTCATCATTCATTGCATTAATATATATTCAAAATATTTAATTAATGCATGAATGGAATAATGAATTTAGTATCTCTCTGGGGGACCTCTCTCGGTGAAGCGCCTGCCGCTGCCGGTCCACGCAGCGGCGAGGAAACTGTGGACCCCGTGGTCCCGACGGCTCACCGTCGCCAATTATTGGCAGAGTTGGGATGGGGTGAAAGGGGCCGCCCGGCACCCCCACATTGCATTGGATTGGACTGGATTTGTATCTATACCCCTTTGAAACGGTTTGACTACACCCCCCCCCCCCCCCCCGGGTCAACCTCGTGAGTGTCGTAGCTGCTTGGTTACATATCGCACGTACACACCCCTTCACCCCCCCCCCCCTCCCAGTGTTTCCCGCATAAGCTATGGTCCGGCTCCTTCCCACCTACATTCTACGCTTAGTCCGGTCAATGATGGCGGCCACTGCTACTTGATCGAGTCCATCGCGTGTGGTGGCCGCGTCCCCTCGTGTCTCAGTCTGCCGGAACCCCAATGCCTGCTCCACGAACACCCGACTAGGCTGCTGTACCTTTGGTGGTGGCAGGTTGCCCTGAGGCCGAAGCGGGAACAGTAGGCGGTGGGAAACAGCGAGGTGAACGCTGCGTGGGTAAGTTGAAACAAAGCAGGCTTTTTTGCTACTCTCCTCTCTACGGTGCTTAATTATTTAGTAGGTCCTAGTACATGCCTCGAAGCACGTTTTTATCCCGCAAACTCGAGCACATTTACGTGTCCAACTTTATTCAGCCGGAACTACTGAACTGTCGTGGCGTTAATAGAGCGTGCTCGTTTTACATTTCGAACCTCGAATGACCACCGTTCGATTTCCTGACACACCCAAAGCTAGCATACTTTTTGTTCGACTAAATTTATTTCTTTATTCTTCATTTTCATCAGCCATTTTGCCTGTCATGCCTTTGTTACAACGTCGACAACGGCGGATTTTGGATCAATTGTGTAAACTTATGCTATGTCATCAAAATTACGGTAGTTGAAACGGTATTGGCCACACTAGTGAATGGGGCTGAAGTTCACACAGTGCCTATTCTTTCCATCAATGGCGTCGGTCTCGAATATAAAAATTGTAAGCTTCCACTCTGGTTTGGCAATGGCTGAATTGTGAAAACGAACACCAGAGTAAAAAAAAATCTGTACTTTTGTGATTCTAATACTAAGTATACCCGCAATAATACCCGCACATCGCTCCTCATTAGCAGTATCCCAACTAAACAGCACAAAGTGGCAGCAATCACTAGTCAGGGCGAAAGAGGGCACCCACAATGCAAAAATTTGCCGTTTGGAACTCTTTCTTGTGTTTACGTTCTGGGAACGCGAACTGAGCGCGTTCCCTTTAGTAACCTTTGCCGCACTGCTTGCTCCTGCGAGAACTTTCTTGGTGAGACGTCGCGAGGGGGCTCTACCTCCTCGCCGAAGTAGAGTGTCTTGTGGCCGGCGAGAGCGCCGGTATGCAAGCGGTGGGAGGTCGGAGCTCGGAAGCGAGGCGACAGGACGCGCCTGGTGACCTCCTTCCTTCGAAGATCGGGCAAAAAGGAGGGCGACAATGGCTGCAATCGGCGTCCCCACGAGGCAAACGCGGAGCGCGCTGAGGCGCCCCGGAGATGACTGTTGTTCGCGGTGAGTCGCACCTCTCGATTCCCTTAAATTACCGGCCGAGAAACTAGATCCTCGGCCGTCAACCAGCTAGCCTGCATGCTCTTTGCTATGTTTATTATTCAGTAATTAAATTTCAATGAGGGAAAACACTTGGCGCTTCCTTTGTTCCATTGAGCCACGGCCCCGCCGCGGCTGGCGCGGTACAGCGCGCAGTCGCGGGGTGGGAGAAAGCTTGCTTGTGGGCGAAACAAGAAGACAAGGTCTCTCTCGTCGCCGTTTTTGCATTACAGGGGAAATTAACCAACCTATAAGTCTTGTGTTCGGTGTGAGAAAAGTTCTTCCGAACCTGACAAGTGTTACTGCTAGCGTGAATGAGATCGCTAGCGGAGGCAGGCGTACTTTCTTGAGAGCGGAGTGAACGTTGCTACATCGAGCTAGAACATGTGAGCGCCGAGTTTTTTCAGTGCGCCGTTTAGGCGGGACGTTTCTGCCGCGGCAAGCTGAGGCACTGAAATTCTGAAGTCCCGCACCCTTGAAGCGCTAGGGCATAAGGTCCGCGCAGTAACTGCAAGCCCGAAGTGAGCGAGTACGGAAGCTGCGTTGTTTGGCCCGATTTTCTTTTTTTCAGTAAGGTGATGAATTGGGCTAGTTGGTTTTTGCCTGTTTGAAAACTGCGCTTGAGGTTACTAAGGACACACTTGAAAGGAATACAAACGAACGACGTGGACAGCACGTCGTTCTTTTTTTCTCTCTCTTTATCGACTCCAGGAGTCGAGGCTCTGGGAGCTGTGTGGCCAGGGCCACGGGTGCCGTCATGCTCTCTGCAGTATTGCGGCTCGGCACCGGGCG